>JAODPA010071558.1:0-30785 GCA_025585075.1 Nepenthes mirabilis
ATTAATATACAAATTTAAAAACTTTATTACATGCTATTCATCAACTAAACTTTCAATCCTAACATTGAAGCAGATATTAAAAAACCCTCCCCAATGCAAATATCTATAGAAACCCAAAACCAGAGGAAAAGCAATTACATCCAAAAGAGGAAATTTGTTAGCCTTTGCTTGCTTCATTCATTCATTCATCTCCATAAAGCAAAACAAAACAAAACAAAACAAAACAAGTGCCAAAATTAGTCTGTCATCTGATGATAACAAGTTGCTTCTGTTTCAAACTGCAGATTTCGATGTTCAATCATTAAATATGTATTTCTCTCCATTATATGTAGGCAATATATTCACAATATATATATATATATATAAAAATAAAAATAATCTGCAGAATTTTTTAATACCCTTTATAAACAATAAAAAACATCATAATTTACATGCCCACTATAAACGAAAGCAACCATAATCTCTTGAAATTGAAAGAGAGAGAAACAAGAACCCAACAAAACTATCCAACGAGCAGTGGCTTAAATCAAGCTTCAGAAAGGCCAAAAGTGACACCGGTGTTGCGCCTTGAGAATAATCTTATTCTTCCATGGAAACGAAGTGTGGGCGAAATTCGAGGACTTTACCTGCCTTTCCAGTAGCTGTGACCGGTGAACAAAATTTGCTCGGCCGGTTAAACTCTCTTGGCTTACACTGCTGGTTGTCTGGGAGAAATTTGTAGGCGAGACAATGGAGCGCCTCAGTTATATGTACATGGTACCGATTGGTTGAACGCCATTCTTTGACAGTAAGATTGGTATCATGTTTTAGTTCAGGGCATAATGAACCCGCTCGAGAAGCCGGACTACCTGGTTGGCCGATATCGGCATGTGAGCAGACTTGAAACTCGAGGTTACTTCGTCTGAGGCACACGGTAATGCAAGAACAGCTTCTTGTTGAATGTTTGTAAGCTCCAAAAACTGAGCTAACATGTCGCCATCGAGTATCTGAGGTACCCCAACCTGTTGATAGAAGTTAAGATGATAAAATAACGAGCAGTTAATGAAAACCCAGAAGAAAGAGGCTCTGGGATAACTTGAAATATCAACTAATATATATTTGAACTAGAAGGGGCCATATTTCAGAAAAAAATATTACAATATGTCACCGTGTCAGTGATATAGCGGCCAATTTAAACAATACGGGATTAATTTTGACAAAGTTAACTAAAATTTCTAAAATAAGCAAATAGATTTTTAAAGTTGTTAATATACAGTTCACTTTTAACAAGGTTACAGTGAAAATTTTTTTTCAATTCGCAACATCTGATACCAACATGATAAATACTTTAAAAGTATACATGAAGATCTTCACCTTGGCTTCTAAAGTCTAACCAAGGTCACAGTCCCGTGCCTCTGAATGGCCAGAATTAGCCAAGGAGCCCTTGGCTCAAATCAACCCAGCCAAAACCTTTAGGCTAGGCGAGGCTAGATTGGCTTTCTCCCTAAGCCACCTCATGAAGAAGTGCGGGCGTAAGGGAAGCAGCTTTGGATGGTGTGATTTCCCATCCATCCATATTAATAGGTCCACACAAAATTAAAAAAAAAAAAAAAACTTATGGTGATGGCAAAACAAACACCCTACTATCCTACAAGGAGACCTTCATATATAACTAGTTTGGACAGCCCGCACAAGGCACAGGCTCCCCCTTGCAAGAGTTGTGATCCTCCCCACCAATGGTATGGAATAAAAGTTGGATATATAAATGATAAAAATTGAATAGTTATTAAATCATTTGGTGTAATCCCACCATTCACTCAACTTTTAATCCTACCCGTTGGATGAATATAAAAAACTACCCATTGGAAGGACCATAAGGCACTCACTCTTTACTATGGAACCTTTTCCTTATAAAGTATTGACAAGGTTCGGTTAATGGTCGTAAACAGGTTGAATCTATTGAATTTTGATTTTACTAAATTGGGTCGGAACAAGTAAGTCCATTCTAATAGGCCTTGTATTATTCTGGCTACTTAGTTAACAAATTTAAAGCATAAAGCATCATACAGCAATAGATTAATTAACTCTTTTATAATGGTAATATTTTCAGTTCAGTTTTTAAGTACATGTCTGGGCAAGTAGAACTTTATTAAGTATAACTGAGAACGTAGTGAGCATAACAAAGCATAAAGTCAAATTTAACCAGCTGAATTGATTTTTTTTTTTTATCTTAGAGAAACAAAACTTTCAGAGCTTTGATTATAACCATTGATGAAAATATCAGTATTGGTATCAGACATATTAGATAATATATATTAATATTGGATATATTGAAAGAAAAAAAAATTCTAAAAATCGTAAAATGATGGGATTGTATTGACCATATTAACCAAATATTGGATATATTCACCAATATATCGTAATATATCGTTGATATGGAACATATCGCAATATTATCATGGTAATGGAAAATATCGATATCAGTGGAGCCCGATACCGATACATATCGACTGATATTTGCATCTATGATTAAAACAATAAAGCATTCAGTCCCACTACGCCTCGACTATAAAAATCTAATTCTTTCATTCTACTCAAATTAATGCAATATTTTTTGAGGAAAAAAAAAGTTTCAGTCTTTCCCACCCCACTTTCTGTGCCTACATCTTCTTTTAGTGCCCCCCAACTCAACCAAGATTATCATTTCTAACCATCAATTCAATTGACCTACATTGTAAGTGTCCAATCAGCCTTAATTGCCATTCCCTCTTCTTCTTTTTTGCGTATTAGAGTTTCTGATTGCAACCTAGACATACGAAGCAAAATCTCTTCGGATGATTAATTTATACTTTCAATTATCACAGCCATGAATGAAATGTATCGATATCGGTTTCAAAATAAATTGCAGCTGTATCAGGTCATACTAATCAATATTGAACTTATCGGAAGCAAAATGTACTTTCGGAAATAGGAATTTGAGGCAACTACTGGCCAATATATTAGAAAATATATGGTGTATCAACCGATATTCAAATATCAGTCAATAAATCACCGGTGAGCAGACATATCGGGATTTTATCATGGTACTTGGAAATACCAATATTGAGGGGCTCAATACTGATATTATATCGGCTGATATTTTATGATTACTATTAGAACCATGAATGACTTCCAATTGAGAAAAGTGTAGGAGCAAAACAATGAAATGACAACATCACTGGAACCAGCTATGGACTTAGATTAGCAGCAGTTATGATCACTTACCTGATTTTCACGGCTGCGGTACTCATTATGGTTGTTTCCAAGGACAGGAGCAGTTAAAGGATGAACAGCAAGTCTGGCTTGAACAGCTTTTAAGAGATCATACTCTTCCCTTTGAAGGCATCAACACACAAAAACAAAGATCATTCCTAATTCAGTCCTTTTGCACTGAAGAATGTACTATCCAATGCAACATCATAGCAGTAACCACACAATCCATTTGCTGTCCCCCCCCCCCTCCCCTGCCAGAGTAGGATTTCCCTTACAAGGGGACCAAAATCTAGAAGTACAAGGATCTTAGATGCAAATATCGGTGGACATGTATCAATATCGGACACCCTAGATACCAATATTTTTCGATACTACACAACACCCTAGATACTAATATTTTTCGATACTACACAACATCGTAATATATTATCGTATCCGTAATATATTGTGACACATCAGCCGAAATAACCTTGTCACCTTACAATTCACATAATGTTTTTCCTTCTAATATATCTGATACTAATATGCATTATTCGATATGTCCGATATTAATATGATTGTGCCAATACCAACAACAATATTTTTAAAGGATCTGAACAACAGGTTAAATTTTATTTTGATACTTATGCTAGATAAAAATATTGTATCAATGCCAGTATTGGCATTAGCTGCATTGTATCAAGCATATAAATAATATGTATTAGTATCAGATATATTAAAAAATATTTTCTAAATATTATAAATTGACGACACCATATTACTCAATATATCGTAATATAACACTAATACATCATAATATCGTAATACTGTCGTAATACCGAAAAATATCAATATCAGGGGACCTAATATTGATACATATTGGCCGACATTTACAATATCACAGATGTTTACATTTGTGATATGTATTTTTTGGGTAAGTAAAAAAATTGCTCCATTGTGCCATTGAAGTCACCGGTTCAAACTCTCTTTGAACTGTAGGTGTAGCCTATGAAGTGTAAAGCCTCGTGCACTGGACCATCCTTGGATATTTTCTCATTTAATACTCATGTGAATTGATGGGCCTCCGTATCACATGTTCTGGTGCTTGATAAAGGAGAGTATAGAAAGAAGAATTCAAACCAATCTTTTTCTGAACTTTGGAACAACAAAAAGCCCTTCTTCCTTTTCCATTGAGTTCAGTCAATGAATGAAATTGGTCCGATAAAAGGGAATGCTAATAGAAGAAGACAATTTCATCTCCGAGTTTAACTCAATTTCAAAAAACAGACACTACAGGTCTTGGGTAATAGAAGCCTTTCCAATCTAACCAATTTATGCAACTACAAGTTTGAACTTTTATATGATAAAATAATTGATTGATTTATATCGATCCACCGTGGATAGTACAAAGGGATATGCTTCGATAGTTAAAAAGGCAAAATTATCAATTTTATTCTCATTTTCGAGTATGTTCAATTTTAATCTCACCATCAATTTGAGTCGAACTTACTAAGTTCTGGCAAAATTGAGACAATTTACCAATAAAAATCTTTTTTATTAAATTAACACATCCTAAATCCTAATTGGCACCAAAAATGATGATTAGACGCACTTCATCCCCAATAATGCGTTGCACCGACAAATTTTAATAGCAATTTTGACCAAATCAATCCCAGAAAATGTTCAATTTTTAATAGGAAAACCTTGATCGGTAGAATTGACTCCATTTACAAAATTACAAAATAAGATTGTTTTAAATTAAAGAGTAAATTGACTTAACTAGAAAAGACAGGAATAGTTTCGATGAATTTGCCTATAATACAAACGCTGTAAAGGATGCATACATCCACCCTAATTAACTGGGACAACAGTGTTTGACAATAGAGGTAAGGAGGATGTTGACAATGATACTTGGGATCTGCACCCCTCCCATGCATTGCACAGTCACTAGCCTCTCGTTAAATGCAAGTATTCAAACTCCCATAACTTTGTGAGCATCAACGAACCACTTATGAGCTTAAGATGTTAACTAAGACCATGATAAGTTTTATAATCTAATATGCAGATCCCATCACACGAATGTCTTTTGGCCTTGATGCGTTGTTGAACCATATGGCCACTCCATGCTATGACTTGCGCTAAAAGATAATCATAACAATGAAGGTTCATGGGATTCAACCTCTAGACATAGAGAAATGGTCGATGAACTTACTTAGGGACTGCACCGCTCCGAGGATGAGTTGCTCATCTCCGTCACATTTCTCATGTAAATATCAGCTGATACCATAAATATCAGCCGACATATATAGATATTGGGCCCCCCGATACCAATATTTTCCCAAATCATGACAATATTACAATATATTGTCATATTAATGATATATCGCAATATTATATCGGCTAATACCACCTGTCAACTTACGATTCTCAAAAAAGTTCTCCCAATATATCCGATACAGATATTTATTATCTAATACCGATATTTTCATCCATGATCTAGACCTTTAGCTCAAGAAGGCTTTATACCTTATCAAGAAACTAATCAACCTCAAGGTCGAGCAATTAGTTTTGGTTGATACTCAAACAATGAGTAATCTCCAATTTTAAGTCTATAACAGGGTGCCCATTGCAAAAATGAGCTCCATTATTTTTCTCAATCAAGTCAGCAATTGCTTTATAATGAGTTCACATCAAGAATGCTCACCAACATCTCATAGATCAGTAGGTATATTTTCCCTTCTATGGAGTTGTATTTTCAATTCCCAAATTATTTGCCCTGATAGGTCCAAATATTGGCCGATCTGCCTCATTATTGGGCCCCCAATACCGATAGTTCCTAATATTGGGGTAATATCGTAATATGTTTCTATATTGACGATATATTGCAATATATCGGCAATATGTCGGCCAATATAACTATATTAACTTATAATTATTAGAAATTTTTTTTCTTCCCATATATCTGATATGTCAGATATAGATATGGCTACGATCGACACCGATACTAATATTTTTATCCATTTTTTCTCATGCTACTTAACAGGCATGTTCTTCTGACAATTCCTCAATTGCCTATGTTATGACAATAAGTGATTAGTATGTCAAGGTGGCTGGTCTTAATTAGGAAATTGACGGGCATTAGGGGAATCAATAGTTAGTAGGCTGCTACGTGGATATAAACATTTTGTGATTCTAATGACGCAGGACACCAACTAAGATAATTGATTTCCCACCCAAATCTTTCTGCAACTGTCTTTCTCTCTCCCTCCCTCGCCCCCCCAACCTTCCTACCCACCGATGTAGATATTAGCTGATATATATTAGTTTCAAGTCCCTTGATACCGCAACAATATTATGATATATTACCATATCTGTAATATATTATGATATATCCACAAATATTCAAAATATTAACCGATACAGCCAATATGAGCAGATATATCATGACATATAACCGATATTCAAATCTTTTTGCAACTCGCTCTCTCTCCCCCCTCCCCCACCTTCCAAAACATTAATGTAAATATCGGCCGATATTTAAAAAATCGCCGATACCGTCTATATGACTGATATATCGGATGATACAGCCACATCATCTTTCAATTTTCAAAGATTTTCTTCTGATATATCTAATATCTATATCTATTGTTCAATATATCTGATACTGATACGATTATGACCGATACTAATACCGATATTTTCATCCATGTTACCACCTCCTCCCCTTTATCTTTCTCCCCCAAATATCTTGTCCCCTCTTCCCCTGCTCAATTATTCTCAATCATGAATATCTGCATGGCAGATGCTAAAACAGTCTCTAAGACCAGCACTAGGGACAGCAAATGACTGGATTGTTCAGGGTCATTAATTGGATTAAGTGTTTTACATCTCTGCCCCTAATTGACATTGGAGAATTGCATACAATAACCAACACCATTTTCTTGTATTATATGCCAAGCATCCATTCAACTATAAACCTAATTAAAAATTAGTTGAAAAGGACAAAAAAATTGTCACATGCCCTCATTAATGATATTGGAAAACAATAAAATCAGATTTTCATAAAAATCAAATGTAACTTTCTTAAACTAATAGCTGAATGAATAGAAAAATGAATCGCACTATAGGTGCAAACAACTCATTTAAAGTTGACAAACAACCTTACTGCATCTTTCTTACAAACCAAAAGGTTTTGTAATGAAGTAAGATCACATCTTGCATTTTTCTGGTTACTATATTTAATCTAACTAAACCACCTTCTAGTAATAACCCACCGGTTAGACATCTAACGACATCGGCTGGAAACCCAACATTTATACTTCTTGCTATAAATTAAAATATATAAATAAAATCACCTACCCACCATGACCTTAAATAGTTTCCTTGACAGAGAGGAAATTTTGGAAATTGGCATCCTTTTTTATGAGTGGGCCACTTTTAAAGAACTTCATTTATTAAAGAAAAAAATTGCATCCGATCCATCACAAATCTTATTTTATTTATTAAAGAAAAAAACTGCATCCTATCCATCACAAATCTTATTTTATACCATCCTTCCATGATTGCAAATATTTTCAATGCATGGTCTGATTTTGATGGTGCAAATGACAATTTTTCCACCAAGCACAAACACGATGTTGGGCAACATAGCTCACGGATCTCAAGTCAAATGTAGAAGCAGTGAAGTGAAAACAACCCTACAATAAGTGCTAGGTTGTCTAATGTGTGAAGTGGAGGGTTAATTAGATTAACAAAAATGCAAATTGTGAAAATGGGACCAATCTTCTCATGAGCCGAACAACACGAACTTTGTTACGACAGACTGAAGATATATTGGAATAACGGATGCAAATATCGGCCAAAATATATCAGTGTCAGAGCCTCCCCATACCGAAACTTTCCAATAGATATGTTTCTGAATCAGCACTATATCATAATATATTTTCGTATCAATAATATATCACGATATATTAGCCAATATTCAAAATATCAACCAAAACAACCCTATCAGCTTACCATTTAAATTTTTTTTTTTTCATTTGATGTATCCAATATCGATACATATTATCCAATATATTCAATACTGATATGGTTACAATCGATACTAATACTGGTATTTTTATCCAAAATTAGCATACAAGATTTATTTATAAATACAAATTATGGTGGCAAATCTTCAAGGCAGGGCCTCTTGGTCCTCTATAGTCCAGCATTAATAGATATTCAGAATGATGGACATGATCGCATACAAGGCCTACCAAATAACTATAAAATATGGTGGCAACTTTTCAAGGCAGGGACTCTTAGTCCTCTGGAGCTTCAGTGGATATCTATATGGTGAACTCAATGGCATACAAGACGTACCACAATGACCAACAAAACTAATATTCAATTAATCTATTTATCATAGTTTTTTGGGATAATCTCTTAATAGTTAATACACAACAATATAGCATCCAACTTGTACCAATTCAAAAAGAATTAACTCAGTTCAAATTTAAAAATTCAACAAATACCTTGGTAAAGGAATGAAGATCATTATGCTTCCTAGTAATGTCCCAGCCAGAATACCATTTTGCAACAAATCAAGCCTACTATCACCACTGTTGCATCCTCCCAATAATTCATCGGCAGGAAGTTTGTAAGAAAGGGATCCCTAATAAGAAAAGGAGTAACAAGTGCATTACAAAATTATAAGTGCTGATAACAATGCAACACAAAAATATAAGAAATAAGTAGCAACAACCTCATCAACTACTATTGTAATCAAGAGCAAAATTATAAAGACTATTCACTTTAAGATAAGATGCAAATTTTGGATGAAGATACTCAGAAAATCGGTGGCAAAATCTCATACCATATAGAATCTAAGTCTTTTCCTGGCATGTGGGATTAGATAAATTTCTATTTTGCTGAAATTCTAACCCCCTCCCCCCTCTCTCAATAACCTCTTCTCCCCCTTGCCTCTCCTCACAAGTGCACCAAATGATTTTGGCTTGCATTGTCTTCCATTAGCATCATTCTACTATGCAGCTAATAATATTATTAGTACAAGTCCTACACCTTATACGATGGCATATCCATCTTAAAATTTTCAATTTTTGTCACTACCAATTCTTAACAAGATGCCATTTCGATGCCCAATACTTTGTTTTGTACATTATGACTGATCTGCCCAAAGAAAAGAAAAGAAAAAAAAAGCTATATTGCAATATTCTCTTATAACATGGGATTCTTGAAAGCTACTCCACTTCATGAGCCACTTGATTGGATGAGTAATGTTCTTATCAAACACCCACTATTTCCTAACCATTGTTTTAGAACTCTTCACCATTTATCGTTTTAGTCAAAATGAATTTGTATTCCATGTATTCAATCTTCATTCTGCCATTTATAAAACCTTTTGACTTCCAAAGTCTCTCTCCAAACTTCTAGTTAGTGAAAATGTCTCCCTTATTGTCATGCATAGATACTACCAACTATAAACAACTAGCACCAAGTTGCATTTTCTTGGACGTGCCCAGTTAGTTCATTAATAAACAAGGAAAACAAATCTAGCCCTTGGTGTAGGGCAATCTTAAGTTATGTCTTTTAGAAATTGGATTCAGGTAATGGAAATTCCCTCTCTCTGAATTTATCTAAAGCACTAAAGCAACATATGCCATCTCCAAGTTAATAAACACCAAGGGTACTATATGCTGTTTTTAAATGGTTCCATCAGACACCTTAACAAATTGATAACTTCCATAGTTCCATTGTAGAGTTGCATAAACAGTTCAAAGCAAATATCCAACAGCCGTTTTCCATAATGGCAACCTGTTTTCAAGTGAACTGAACCTTAGACTCGCTGAAACGGAAAGGAAAAACTTAGAATTTGACTTCATTGCTCATCCAAACTTTTGACACTATCAAAGCACAATTGAAACTTGATGTGCCAACAACAAACTTTGTTTTTTTTTTTTTTGGCTTACTGAAACAATAATGAAAGAAATGCAGGGGTCCATAAAAATAAAAGTGATTATCATCTTAATTCTTGAGCTAGAGTCATAAGAAAAGCAATAAAAAAAAAAGAAAGAAAGAAAGAAAGAAACAAGTCAAAATTGACATCAACTTAGACACACAGATATCAGGAATAGAATGACACCATAAATATGAGCATAGACAAAGTGCCTTCAGTGTAACAGCATCTCCTCTGGGAAGAGGAGATCAGCTTGTACTATTGACTTCAAACTGTATCAAATGGATGCTAGAAGTGTCTATATAAAAGGCTTCCTTCAAGAAAAGATGTATGTCAAGCAACCAAAGAGATTTGTTGATTCTTTGCCACCAAATTATATTTATAAACTCAAGAAAGCTCTGTATGGTCTTATGCGAGCACCTAGAGCTTGGTATGATCAGCTCACCTCTTATATTAGTAACCATGGATTTATTAGGGACAGTGTTGGCAAAGCATTATTTGTTAAAGTTGCTGAAAAATATATGATATTTGCTCAAGTCCATAACAGTGATATCATTTTCAGATTCGCTATAGACTTGTGCTCATGAATTTGCTAAATGTATAAAACTTGAATTTGAAATGAGTATGGCCGAAGAATTAACCTTTTTCCTAGGCCTGCACGCTAAACAACTTAACAATGGAATTTTATCTCCCAAGCCAGCTATGCTAAGGATCTAGACAAAAGGTTTGGAATAGACAACAAAAAACACACCAAGACACAGAGTACTATGACCAAATTAGAACTTGATTCTTTGAGTAAATGCGTTGACCAAACACTGTATAGAAGCATGATAGAGAAGCTTCTTTCTCTTATTGCTAGTAGACCTGACATCTACTTTAGTGTGAGAGTGTGTGCAGCCAGGAGTTCCATTTCTTAATCCACCATGGAAGACGAGCATATTGCAGCCAGGACTTGTTACACACAACTCCTCTAGATGAAACAAATGTCACTTGACGACATTCTCAGCCAGAACACTATGACTAATTTTTGTGACAACACAAGCACCATTAACATATCCAAGAATCCCTTACAACATTCATGCACTAAGCATGTTGATATCCAACAGCATTTCATTTGTGAACCTGTTGAAGCTCAAGTCATTGCCCTCGAACATGTTTCTACCGAAAGCTAATTGGCTGACATATTCACTAAACCCTTAGATAGTCTTTGGTTTGAGTTTTTTTTGTAAGGCCATTGGTATTTGCTCTATTTTTTTGAGCATTGTAGTTTTTTCTACACCCAACCCATGCTCTTGTGATGCTCGTGCACTATTCTTTCCTTTCTTAGGTCGCCTCTCACAAGCCAAATGTGCCCGTCATTATACAAGTGCCTGATGCACGTCCATCTTGCGGTCAAGCGTATTCAACCCACAACAAACGCACTTGAAGCATGACTCTCTAGCGCACATGTGCTGTTCCAATTGACTTTTGCAACATAAAGCACGCCCGATACAGACTCGTGTACATGCACCAGTCCTATCTTTTACCCTCACCACCATTTTCTCTCCCTCTTCCTCGCAACTCTCTCCCTCTCTACCTTCTTCCCTCCCAGATCTACTAATCCTTGCTCATTCTAAAACAGATCTAAGGTATTTTCCTCTCCATTCCTTCTCTCTCTCAAACTATATTGTAATCCTCTAATGTTAGGATCTTGGACCTTCTATTGTGATGGCTTGTCGTCTCTTTTTGCCATATTTTTTTTGGAAGTCTTCCAGCCTTGCTGGGAGTTGTTATTTTTTTGGAGGATTTGGTTGTAGATCTAAACTTTTTGGGTGGCCTGTTTTGGTACCTACCCTCATTTGGCCTTCCCCCTTGCACAAATTTTAGGTGTTATTTGCTGAGATTTGTAAGATTTTTTTTCCAGTGAGACCTTATCTTGGTTGATTTGGGTTTCGATTCATGCTTTTTCTTGGTTGATTTGGGTTGCTCAGATATATGTTTTTATTGGTTAATCTTCTCATGTTGCTTTTAGATGGCACCTTACAAGAAAGTCATTGATAAACAACATCATATTAGACTCTCTTATGAGTCTAAACGCTTTGTCAATAATTCTGCGGAAAATTTTTTTCATAAACGCATTAGTCATAGGCAACTAACTTTAAAGCAAGAGGTCGATCTTGTTTCACTCAATCGCTCTATTTCATCTATTTTTATTGACTGGCACTAGGAACCGGTCCTCGCCAATTTAATTTCTCTCATTGTCATTCTTGTCAAGAGTATAACTCTAATATCCATGACATTAACAAAGAATTAAACTCTTTCTCTACCTTTTTGAGAGGGGAGATTCCTTGGATCACACCGGAGGTGATCACGAGCACTCTACATCTTCCTCTGGTGCCCTTCTCGAACTATCATTACTCTTTTGCAAAATGCTGTTATATGACGGTATTGCATCCTTCCTGCACAACGCTCCCATGTTTTGGCATAGTAAATCCTTGAAAATGAAGCATCACACTCCTTGATGGCCTGTCGTGTCACTTCAAACTTTCCAATATTTTTTCCAGTGACAAGCTTTGCCTCCCTTTCTCTTGATAAAATGCCCGTTCTCTATACTCTCCTCCTAGGTTGTCCCATTAATCTTCCATTGCATCTCTGCTTCCACATGATTTCTCCATACGTTAGTAAAAAGAATGACAATCTTACCCACAACTGCCTCATTCAATGTCTAGTCATGGGATTGGGCGTTCCTTTTCCTGATTTTCCCCATGTCCCCTTAGGAAAACCCATTGACCGCACTACTTTTGAGCGAAATCAGGCCATACCTGTCAACGTTCTCCGAATCGCCTTGATCCTTTAGCCAAGTCTCCTTTGGGTGATGCCCGGTCCTTTTTCTGGGCAGAGTTGCTACTTGTTCACATCTCATTCTGGCATGATGCTTGCTACCTATAACATTTGAGTCATGTCTTCTCCAACAGAGCTCGATGTATGGACATAGACCCCTACTAAAGAAATTTATTCCAATGAAACTTTCCCTGAATTCCATTTTTCACCGAATGGGCACTTACCAGAATTTTATACAGACAATGAGGAACAACAGACCCTTCCATTGCAACAGTTGATGCTTAGGCAACAGAAAAACCTTGGAGCTTTCAAGGGATGGAATCCTCCCTTGGAAAAGTAGAAAAGAGTAAGATTTTGGGTGCTTGGACAAGTATTTCATTGATTCTTACTCTATGCTATGCACTTAATTTCTTAATAAACATTCTCAGCTCATCATGCACCCACTCCCAACCCCCCCCCCAAAAAAAAAGGCTGCTCACAGAAAAAAATGGAAAGAAAGGAGATAAGAAAAGAGCAGATAACTCCAGAAAAACAACAGTGTGGAAGAGCACCTCCAAGTCCTGCAACTCTTTAACAAGGCAAACTAACACATTCTGCGTCAAGTACCATCATATCATAAACAAGAAGCCAACAGCAGGATTTACCTTCCTGATGCTCATTGCAATCTCACCCATGTAATATGAACAGCTCAGAGTTAAATTGCATTCAGGACTCACATTATCTGGGCATGAAGATGAGGAAAGTTAAAGTCCACCTGGTCTATTTATTACTACTACATTGTAAAGATTTGCCATATAATAAAATCAACCGTATTGTATATCTAGATCAAAAACAAAATGAACCTTCTAATTGACTTGAACACGTGAGAACAGCAATGCTCCCCTTACGATCCGAAACAACAGCAGTATCAACATCCATGAGCAAACAATCAGCAACTAACCTCTGCCCAGGATCACAATAAAGCTGCTCCAATTTCTTTGTTTCCTGGGTTAAACAAAAGGCACAGAACTTAACATCAGTCTAAGGGGGAAAGAGAAGGCTCCAAACTTCTCACATACAAAAACAACAACTAATGAATATAACATAAAACAGTTAGTACCAGCAAAAAGCAGTGGCTGTTACCTTACCTCATGATAGGAATAGAAAAGTACACCATCCCGGCAATCACCAACAGCAATTCTAGTGATATATGATGTCAAGGAAACTATCATAAATCGTGTCCTTCCGATCGCAAGCCTTTTAACCCTTTGGGGATTATCATTTGGAAAGCCACATACATAGAACTGAAAAAAGATAACATGTACTTGCTGAGAGATTACAATACGATATTTCAGTCATCTTAGCTACAGAGAAGGCAAGAAGAAACTGCAACTTACAGCATTACCCGAAGATGCCAAGAAGTAATTGTCAAGGTAAGGACAGACTGCAAGTACCATCCCGGGCAACATAGTAGTGTAAGCCAATTGTAGCTGCCAAGCTTCACCGTCTTCAAGCTTTAAGCCATCACAGCTATTATCATCTGGGCTGCTGCAGAGGCTACTATTGGACATCTGGTCAGCAGCATACCCTACAGCTTCACAAAACGGTGAAGCTCGTTGTGAAGATGAACCAGCCTTTGAGCAAATTGTCATTGACCCACTATCTGAATTTTGCAAGTGCTCAAGGCTTAGGACAATTAAACGACCCTTGGTACTGATAGGGAAAACGCCCAGTTAGAACATATGAATACATATTGAACACAGGCTCAAATCATCTTCACTAAAAAAACAAAGTCATCTTCCAACACTGTTTTTAGATATTTTTATGGAAAGGTCATATAGTTACACCACTTAAACTTTTTGGGTATAGCTCATACAATAGAAAAGGATTAAAAACGATAAAATATGTTGGCCATGGGGTGCACATTATTCATGTTAGAGTCCAACCCAGACAGTTCCAACATCCGACCTAATCTATTAAACATGAAGAACCTAAAAAGAGAGAGCATATTGGACATCTGTCAGGTCTTGGGTAGATTCAAGTCTGTTCTCAATTTTCCCTCCAAACCACACTGACAATTGCATATAATTATATTTTTTCCAATTAATTATTATAATTATCTAGTAATAATATGTTAATAGTGTTATTATATTGGTTTATTTTTTTGTCCTTGAAATTTGTAAGAAAATAAAAGCCCAATTGAACTAAAATAGAAGATTTGTGAAAATTGGGCCAAGGGAATCAAAAGGGGCCCAAGCCTACCAAATGTGGACGATCGAAACAAGAAAATGGAGCCTCATTTTCCTTATTTTGTCCACCCACGAAGAAAAATGAAGAAAATTGGCTAAAAGATAACGAAATTGTGTAGAAGTGATGAGGGGGATGATGCCCCTCTTGTGCCATATTTTTTGCCAAAATTCCCTTGTCCTCTTTCTTTTCTCCATTGTTTTACTTTGCCTCCTTTGCCTATAAATTTAGGGGGGAGAAGAGAAGTGACTATTTACCTTAGTTTAGTAGTCTAGTGTAGAGAAAATTCTATATTTTTATGGAAGAAGCCAAGTTCATTTAGTCTCATATAATTGAAATCTTGCATTCAAGTCTTACAAGGTATGTCTCAAACTTTAAGGTTTCACTTTGTTATTTAATCCAAATTCTCATTTCATCATTCTCTCCACTTTTTCCTTCAGTTCTTTTCATCTTAATTTCTCTTCTAATAGTCATACTGCTGTCAAACTTCTGAAAAATTCTAATAAAAGTAAGTAGTCAAGTTAAAATTTGTGAATTAGCAAAAATTAGAAGTTAGTTTGTTAATTTGTGTTAGGTTAGTTTGTTAATCTGTCAAAATTTATCAGGCACATCGTTAATCTGTTTTAAATAAGTTGATAAGATTTAAGGTTTAACTTTGGGTAAGTTTCAGTTATCTTTTTTTAGTTTAAAAAAAAAAAAATTCTTACTTAAAAAGAGTTTAAAAGTATCAATAGTAAGTTCATTTTTAGTTGGCATATCAGACTTCAATTAGGCGACGCATGATAAAGTTCACATTCTAATTATGGTAGCTCTTTTGTATAATTTAAGACTAAGTTTTCAAAATCTCTTGATTTTTATTTTCATCACTAGAACTAATCAAAAATTTTACAACCTTCACCAATTAGTTTAATGTCATATTGATGCTAGAGCATTTAACTATGCTGTAAAAATCAATGTTTCATTAGTTACCCGAAGGTTCAGGAGCTGCATCTTCATGTCTTGGATGGAAGACTACATATTGTAATTTAATTTCCTACAATTATATTATAATTTATTTTCCACTCATTACATTTCTATCATTTAATTTATGTTTTTTATTCTATGGAGGGCATTGCACCGCCTACCAAGGTTGTCAAAGGCTCGCAGGCATTCGCCTAGTATAGTATACAAATTTGGTAAAACCTAATAATATAAATTTGTCTGAAACTTTTGTGAAAAAATTGCCAAGAGAGGAATTCAAAGAGTAAAGCAACATATTGTTAATTGTTTTAGAAATATGATAAAATATATTAAATATCCAGAGCACATTTGTGTGGATATTAGAGAATACATGAATAGAAAAACAGAGAAGAAAGCCAAAAAAATTTGTTGGCTGATTTTAATGAGATTTGTGGTTATAGTAAAAGCAAAGAAGATGAATTTGATAAAATTAATTACGGTACTAAAAAAGGTTCAAGCTGTGGAAGTATAAGTAAAACTATTCAATCTACAATCCCATGAAAGAAGCTAAAGCTATAGGGTCTCATAGATGTCTACTTCACATCAGATGCAAAAAAAGGTCGTCCAAAAAAATGAGAAAAATTTGAAGCAAACAACTATCAACGATACATGCAATAAAAAATTAAAAGAGAACTTATATAGATATAGCTAGGTAGATGTATGATACCGGGATACCATTTAATACGATATATTATGATAGTTTTACGGTAGCTACTAAGTCCATAGGATAATATAGCTCTGGTTGGAAACCACCTAGTTATCATGAGGTAAGAGTTCCTATATTAAGGAAAGAAGTTGATCCAACTAAAAGCTTGATAAAAGTCCATATGGGCAAAATATGAATGTTTAATTTAGTGCGACGGCTAGCATTTTTCAATGGTACAAAAAGATATAAATAACTTTTTGGTAAATTATCCTATGAAGTCGTTGTTTATTAAATCCATTGATACTTCTCATATTGTGAATTGTGAAGAGTGGAGAACTATTGTTTAATATGCTTGAAGATACTGTGGCGGAAATTAAAGAAGCAAATGTGGTTCAGCTTCAAGTGATGACTAACTATGCCTCAAATTACATTAGGTTAGTATTTTTAGAAAAAAAATGTTTTATATTGATATAATATGTATATAGCAGTATTATACGCTAACAGTACAATGTTTTCAAATTTTAATAAGAAAAATACTGGAAACAAAGAGACCACATTTGTAATGGACACCATGCATTACTGATTGTATTGATTTGATGTTAGGGGATAATGGAAATATGCCTAGAATTCAACTAATATTAAAAAAGGCTATATTCTTAAATGGTTTTATCTATAATTGTATAAGGGCAGGTAACATGATGAAGCAATCTGTAGGAAAAAAGAATTGATTACGCCAACTATTAATATATTTCCAATTGCTTTTATCACTGTTTGATCAATACATACGCAACAAAACAATTTAAGAAAAATGTTCATTTCAAAAAAATGGACAACTAGAAAATTGGTAAAAGAGAAAACCGAAAAAAGGAAAACCAATATTTTCTTGATGCCTTATTTAAAAAAAATCTTGAAACTAACTAACCCTCTTGTTAATGTTCCCCAATTAACTAATTGTGAAAAGAAACTTGATATGGGCTTCATATATGAAGCTATGATAGGGCTAAAGAAGCCATTACTAAGTCCTATGCTAAGAAAGTGGAAACATATGCGAAGACATTTGAAACGATTGATAAAAGATGGCATTGTCAACTACAGCGCCTTTTGTATGCAACTAGCCACATTTTGAGGCCTAAATTTTTTTATTCAAACCCCAACATTGAGCAATATGAAGAGATCGTAACAAGTTCATACAGATATATATAAAGAGTTATTCCAAGTGTGGAAATACACTATAATATCACTGACGGATTAACTATTTACAAGAAAGCTCAAAGTCTCTTTGGAATCAATATGGATATAAGGCAAAGAAAGACAAAAGCACCATGTAAATTAGTTATTTTTATATAATTTTGCTTTACTTGTTTATTAAAATTAATGGCATTTATTAATTTTGTAATAAACTTTTGAGTGGTGGAGTTCATATGAATCTTCAAGCATGAACTTATAAAAATTTGCTGTAAGAGTTCTTAGTTTCACGTCTAGTGCCACTGGTTGTAAGAGCACTCACGAGTTAACATCCAATCAAAACAATTAACTATAAAATAATTTATATTTTTTCATATTGATTTATTTTTTGCAGCTTCACTACAAAATGAGAAATAGATTGGCGTAACAACATTTAAATGATTTAATATTTATGAAATACAATCGAACATTAAGACTCCAATACAATAGGCGTATAGTACTGACCCCATTCTTTTGAATGACATTAATAAAAGTAATAAATGGCTAATTGAAAAAATGGATGAAGACTTTGATAAAATAATGAATTTATATTTGAGAATGATTCTTTGGCATGGAGTTTTGTTGCTACTACTGTTGAGATAAATGATCCTACACATCACACTAGATCTAAAATTAGTATAAATGTCTTATTAAGAGGAAAAGCTTCATCCTCTTCCATAAGTGCATCTAGAAGTTACTCCATTAGATCTTATAAATAAATAAGATGCCGGCTAGAAAAAAAACAGATGAAGAGGAAGAAAACATTGGATACCATAAGCCTGATAAAGAGGAAGACGATGAACTTCTGTTTGATAATGATAATGAATATTAGTTTTTGTTGTAAGTTATGACTAGCTCGTAAATATTATATCAAATTTGTTAAATAATTATGTTTTTTAGTCTGCTTATAGTGAACTATACTTATTAATTACTAAATATTTATCTTATTGAGTTCAGATAAACTAAGAGTATATGATTATTGTCTAGTATGTGTTTTAGTGCTTAACTACTTATTTTATTATTGATTTGACAATTTGAATTATATTACAAAAGAATATTATATAAATGTTTTATATATGTATGCCTCGGTTCCATCCGACTCATGCCTGCACCTCGCACCTAGGCTCAAGGGACCTTTCGTGCTTTAATGCGCCCTGCACCTTTCACAACACCGCCACCTACCCTTTTTATTATTTATGTTGTTTAATTTCTCCACTTTGTTTCTATGATGGCCATTGCGCCGCCTACCTTGTTTATTGTTTGTTTAATCTATGCACTTTACTTCGACGGTCGACAATGTACTACCTATTTTTTTTACTATTCAAGCAATTTGGTTTCTTGTTATTTATTTCTATGGTCGACATTGCGCCGCCTAACATTTTATTATTTATGCAATTTAATTTCTTGTCATTTATCCTTATGGCCAACATTGCATCTACATCTCTTTTATTTCCACACTTTATTTTTCTGTTATTTAATTCCTGTATTTTTTATATATGATCAAAACTATGCCGCACGCATTTTCCTTTACTTTGACATTCCGTAATCCGGACTCTTAACTCTCCTCTATCATTTTCCCTTTTTTGACAAAATCTCAGGTTATAATTAGACAAGGTTTTTCACTACATAGAAGTATAATTCAAAGTGGATATGATCCTACTTTATTAGGTAAGACTACACCGCACTCTCATGCAATTGTGAAGTTAAACACACAGTGTTTGAAGTCGGTCACACACTAGAAGACAAGATCTAAACAGAAGCAAGCAGAAGCCTCACTGTCTCTTATTCCACAATCAAGGAAACCTTACTCAGCTGATAAATTAAAAGCACAAACATGCTTTTATCTCATTCAATGATTTAATTAGATGAAATCAAGTTTATTTATGTGACATTCCATAGCCAAAGAAAAGAGAGAACTGGAACTCAGATGATTCTAAGAGTTCTTCATTTGAAGATCAAAACCAGAGATTGGAACTCATTCAATTGCAGGTCTGTAATATTCTTACTCACACGTGCAATGCATATGCCAACCCTTGTATCACCCTCTACTCCCAGCTAGTCCTCTATACAGAAACTAGTCATCTTCATTTCATTGAACCATTCATACTTGCACATGGGGTTAATTAAGTCAATAAATCATTAATCCAACAAATCCTGAACAAACTACAAAATCATGTCAAGCTTTGTAATAATATCATTAAACCTCCTCAAGTTACTCCCACTATATTCATCATATGCCACACCAACCCAACAAGCCGAAAACTAACTCACTATTGCTACGAAGCACAATTACCTCCCCAGGGTCATGCATTGGTGCTTGACACATAACAAACAAATGTGAGACACGCTCCAAAATATGTTGGAATTTTCGCAAATTTTTTTGCTTAATTAGTACACCTCAATGGCGATCCGTTACAATGTTTATCATTTTCAAAACAAAAAGGGCCTCTACCAAAAGTAAAATAAGTTTTGGGGCTACCTAGTAATTAGTAAAAAATAAATAAAACAAAATGGCTGAAAAGCAAACCCGTGGATTAGCCAATCATCACAGAGATAGAAGCAACTAGAGAAAAGAAACTAGATAGAAGCAACTAGGGGAGCTCGCTCCATTTTGTTTAAGGTTCTCTTCTTCCTTTTTGTCTTTCTCTTCTTTGACTTTTAGTTTGCATAGCTAAACATTAACAAAGCCTTAGATACAGCCTGCACGATTGTTGTTGTTTCTCCTTTTCTTTATTTTCTAATATTGCCACTGAGAGAAACAATAGAGCCCTAGCTGCTTGTTCCTTTTTTTCTTCTTCCATTTTTTTTACTTTGCTGTGGAGAACAATAAGAGTCCTAGTTCTGCACTGGCTTCTGGTTCTCCTTTCTAAATCTTTATTTTAATGTTGTGAACACTACCAGAGCTTAGCTGCATCTTTTTTTTTTTTTTAAGCAGGGGGAACGGGAATGGGCAGGCTGAATGCCCTGGATCCTTTTTCTTTGGTACATTGCTGTTGCTGTTTTTGGTCAAACAAAGGGGCAGTACTCCAGCATTTTTTCATGACTAACTGATTACCAAATGGTCTTGCGTGTGCATGTGTGTCTGTTTATATATATGCTGCTCCTTAGCTAGTATGCTGAGCACAAAGGAAATCACAAGGGATGCTGAGCACAACAATGATGCTGAGAACAAAAAAAATGCCAAGAACAAATATGGGCATAAATCACAAGGAATGGACAAGATGAAAAGGAAGAGATGTAGGAAGATCCAGGTGGGCAGGAATGGCATCTAAAAGGATGAATTAAAAAGGATTGGGGAGGAGAAACAGGACAGAAATTAGCAGTAACTGATGAAGTAGGGTTCTTCCTCAGACCTTGTACGCCATTGCTAACAAGGTCGCTGAAGAACCAAAAGTGCATGCTGCATGGCTGTTGGGAACTGTGGTGCAGGGAAGTGGTTAGTTGAAATGCAATGGTGTTAGAGGCTACTAGAAGGGCCTGAGATCAGCAGATCTTGTTTAGCTATCTGGACTTGCATGGCAGATGGGCCTAAACCAGACCAACTGAATCAATAACAATTACAGCCACACCCACCCAAAATATAACTCAAACCAACACAGCCAATGTAGTGGAGTTCAGTAGTTACTCGAGTTTTATCAACCCACATATAACCCTATAAACAAAGCACAAAAAATGTGTATATTTTACTAACCTTTCAGCTTCTCCACTAGGCATTATAGGTGGACCAGATGACAAACTGGTTCCAACAATCAGTACCTGTTCTTTTGCAACCCTTACTAACTCCATGCATTTTCCAGTTTCCCCCAAGTCAAATTTAAACGATGATAGCACAGACCCGCTAAGAGGATCAACACAACAAATATCAGATGAACATGAATTATTACTTAAATCAGTCCTCATCACCAGCAATAATCTGCTGTCACTATGATAAAGAACCTTCCTAGGTGTGCCACCAAGATGAAACTTCTGCACATTCAGTCTCTTACTGTGCATCATCTCCACCTGCAATACAGATCATTTGTCTTAGGGTTCACCAGGTCACTAATCACCAATCACATCCAAATCTTTTTAACAGAATAACATCTTTTAGCTGGCACTTTAGCCTAATGGTGAACCGACAAAGGAGAAATTTGAAGAGAGACCCTTAAGAACTATCATTTATAAGTATGACAAGATACCGAAATTCTCACCAAGTGTAGACTGTTCTCTGAAACAAACAAAAGCCCTTTTGGACATTCAGCAGAACACACCGGAGTCACATGTGTTGATGGTTGAAACGAGATGGAAATATAAGAGAGGCTGTGCCTTGGAGTTTGGACCAACCAGGGCCTGTCACTGAGAGCAATTATGTCTGCATCTAGAGAATCATTTAGGGGTACCAGGAAAACAGGGATAATCCCAATGCGACGAATGGCTATTAACTGAAGGTGGACAGGATCATTATCCTTAATCTTCTCACACAAGCTCGTTTTACTTAGTTGAATCTCAGTAGAACTTGAAGCTCGAGACTTCAAGGAAACAGTATCAAAACAAACTGAACAAGAGCCGAGTGAAGGCCAATGGCTGGATAATTCAGATGAGCACATTGTGGAGCCTGCAGGCCACTCAAAGCGAAGCAGCATACCATTTCTTAATCCAGCGAGGACATATAATCTATCAACTAGCACAAGCCTTACATCTTGAGGGACGCAACCACTAACAACGGCACCCACAGTGCTTGTTAGTGAGATGGTCCCTGCAGCAAGAACTCTTATGCCACAGCCAGGAGCGTAAGACAGAACTTCCACTGAAGGCCTATGTGTTCCAATCACAAAAGTAATGCCCACATCATCTTCAAGCAGAATAGGAAAAGAAGTTGATTCTTTCTTGAGAAAATGTGTTTGTGGTATCGATATACAGGACAATTCACACTGAAGTCTAATATGTTGCATCTCACATACTTCATAATTATACAAAGATAGAGATTTCACACCAAGAATAATTAGAAAGCAAGGATTTGAAGTAGCAACAACAATCAAATTATAGGCAACTGACCCCAAGCTGATGCCAATATTATCAGGGGACCATGAGGTACATACAGGGGAAGACCTTGGGATACCCTCAGAATGGGCATCTCCAGTAGGCAAACATAGTCTAACAGCACTTTGATAGATCTGAACCAACAAACCATCATCAAGAAGGCCACATGCCAAAGTACAAACATCAGACAGGAAACCAACTGAATCAGTCACATCAATAAAGCTTAAACCAACTGACAATACCCTGGTCTCTTCAACAAAGGATAGCACAAGAAAGGAATGGTGAGAATCCATCAATTTCATTTTCATTGCCCATGTGCCAGTTATTCCTTGATAAGTAGGAGCTGTCCTCACCAACCTTTCTACACTTAAACCGCTTCTGATAATTCTCAATGATCCCTCCGGCTCCATACCACAGCAAGCAAACATTTGATCATGTTTCTCATTATGATAATCCATAATTGACATATCCAAGATTGGTGCAATATTTTGAATGGTACTTGTGTAGTCCAGCCTTCCATTGTCCAATTTCAGAATCAATCCATCCCCCATCTCCACAATTGCTGCCAAAAAATCATGTTCAATCCACAATAGAGCTTTGCAGGAAAGACCATGATACAGACAATCAGACAAGTTGACTTCAAGGCCATCAGGACTAAATAAGATCTCAATCATAAAAAATTCTCCTGTATCCATACAGAATATCATCCTTGGATTTTTCCCAGTTCCTGGTTCCCAACTGCACGAGCAGACATATTTAGGGATATATTTTACGTCACCCACATAGCTGTCTATGCTCATGGGATCATCGCCTTTATAAATATCCATCCCAGGATCCTTCAGCTCCAGCAAAGCACTAGCAGCAATGAAACCTTCATCATCTACTACATAATTTTGCTCCTCAACCACAGGAATTACAGAGCTTAGGCATATTCTACGCACACAACAGGGGTTGAAAGCATCACTAAGATCCATTACAAGAGCATCACCAATCCTGAACAAAAGAGCTAATCCATAAGATTGAGGAACTTCAACAATAGTATGAGCCAAAGGTCCAGCTTCCATATACTGAGAAAGAACATGAATAGCATTTGCCCCAATATCCCATTCCAATAACAGGAGCTCATTCAGGAATGATCCTCTTCTGCAAATAAAACAGAAACAACAAAATAACAGAGAAGGCCTCCACATATTGGACTCAATATAAGCGCTCGAAATAATAAAAAGAAAAGGCATGATCTTGAAACATAAAAATCGTGGTTCTGTTGTCTCCCATCCAATTCAAGTTGGAAACTATCTTCATCACCCATGGCATCCATAGTCAATTTACCACCACTTTTCCAATAAATAAGTTAAAAAAAGTAACCAACAGCACACCAAATGGGAACAACAATGAAGCCGAGATTTATCTATGAAACCTCAAGACCGACCAAAGAAACTCAAATAGACAAATGAATTACCGTACCTATTCAAAAGAATTGCTAGGACAGGATTCTGCTCCTTACTTGATTGACTGGAATTCCTTGAAATGAAGCACATGCTCCATACAGTACCAGATGTGCTGGTTCTCTGGATCTGTCCACCAGAAACTGTGCCTCCTTCAGCTCCATGAGGATATATTATTTTCTGGGATTCTCGTATAGGGGTCAGCTCAAAATTGAAAGATTGTATACCGCAATTGGAAGAGCAGCTAAAAAAGCTCATATTCTTTTGTCAAGGAACTATTAAATACCTTATCAATCATCTCAGTGGAATTATACTTCGACACAGACAACAGCGCCAATCGTTCTTCATATGCACCAACGGCAATATAGCAGCCACTGCATAAAAAAAAATATAAGTTAGCACATGACAGTTTTTCCAAATGAACCCTCTCCTCTACAAAGCATCTACATAAACCAGCACGTTCACCAACAAGTTCAAAAAACACAGCTTGACCACAGATGATGCACTAAAGACATTGTTCCCAGCACCAATACAAAATATATTGTAGAGGCAGTTATAAACCAAACAAGGAAATCCACATTGTATTTGTGGGGTAAGGCTTGAAGCACACATCAAGGCTCAAGCGTGATGAAAATATTATTATCCTCAAATCAACATCCAAGCCCGAATATTTAGACAAAAATACTAACCTTTCCAACAAGCACATGCCCATAAGAAGTGCAAAAGTGCACTTGAAAATAGAAGAATTCTACTTTTTTCAATCAATCAATAACACAAATCAAGAAAGGGTCCAAATGGAGGCAACAGATGAAAAGCAATTATATTCCATAATACTCTTTCATATAGATAAATAGTCACAGTGTAATGGAAAAGTAGCTCCATTTTAACCTAGAGGTCACATAATTAAGCCACAAAAACAGTCTATCTGCAATGCTAGGGTAAAATATATGCATATGGCCATTCCCAAACCCTATGATATGGAAGCCTTGTACACATGGCACCATGTATAGAAAAAATAGCCATATGCACAAATCACAAGTATGATCTTTCTTCACCACATCTAAAGACTTCACCATAACCTACAGGCCACAACCACCATAGCCAGTGCAGACAGAAAAATTCTACTTACTACTAGGTAACTTGGACAAATGAAAGAAAGACAGTTGAAAAGGAAAAAGAAACAAACAACAATACACAGAGAGTGATCAGCCTCCAGTCTTAAGTATTCACATTTTAGCACACAAAACTCTTTGCATAGTAAAATATGAATACCAGCAGAAATAAGCAATAAAAGCTCCTACCCACGGAGTTAATACAGCTACTAGCTCATGCAGGATAGATTGCATAATGAAACATTCCAGATGCATGTGGCTTAAATATATGAGCACCTTGCAATCCAAACTGTCACAGATATTTTAGAAGGAAAGAATGTGGATACAGTTCTAAGTGGATTTTGTTAGTCAACCACTTAAAAGAATTATCAATCTACTTAAGGTCAGAAGAGAACAACTGTATTATTCAACATCAAATAATGTCCACATCTACAAGAATTATCATTCTACATTAGGCTTGAGCAGAACAACTGTTTTATACAAAAGTAATCCATGGAGCACCTGGGATCAACAGCAATCATTCTTCCAACTTGATGCCTTGAGTTGCCGGGATCAGAAAGCTGTAAATGTGTCACTGCAAAGAACCTAATCCAGAAGTTAACCCCAAAAGATACAAGAAAATAAAATAAACCAAATAATTAGCTTATAACACCAAAAACAAAGAGAATAAAAAGTCTACATTGTGTTTCTCCATAGCAAAAGACAAAGAATCTACAATTGAAGATTGTAAACAAAACAAACTAAACCTGTGCATTTCATTGCAAAATGAGAGAAATGAAACTTTTCCAGAATCAGAAAGGACAATCACATGGTCCTTCCCTGCCATCTGCATAAGAAAAGCCAATAATAATCATTGAGGGTAACGGATAATGATACTGCAATTCTGAATCCCTTCTTATTAGATGCATGGGATATTCACTTCTACATGATCAATAATCTCCACCTAAAAGAGAGCAACTAGCTTTGCTAATCATCACAGCATTAATTGATTAACCAACCTGTGGGTTTTGAGCATCAAAATTCTTATTCCACGGTAGAATGGCAAGGTCCTTTATTGTACCAAATACAGCTTGCTCGCAGACAGATTGAACAATCCCATCATCACCAATAATTACCAACTCGATGGATGTCTCCTGCATTAGTTCCAATTATATCCATGAATTCAGTGGCCAAATTTGTAGTTTGAAAAGTAAAATTTTAGATTTTTGTACAATTCGAAAAGGCTTTGCTATGGCCACCAAGAGGAACATACTTGCACGGACACAATGATGTGAGGATGATCTACTTTGGAATCAGTTTTAGTTACTCTACTAACCGCCTGTTATTCAATCATTAGCATTTGCTACACTAATGAACTAGAATTTCAGAAACATTTTACAGCTGTAGAAGCTCTATATACAGAGTTTACTTGAAATTGTATAAAGCTATCAATAATCAAGAGGGAACTCTCATTCTCTTTTCTCAAACTTTCTCTACTTCTTTTGAATTTCCCAGTACTATTAACTGTCTGTTTTCAGGAGCGGTTTCTTTCTGAGTTCTCTTAATTAGTAGAGTAGCTTATCCGCATTTAGTACCACAACAGATTTAAGTACTGGTAATAAATGACACTGGAGACTTGATCTCAAGATAGTAACCAAGAATGAAAAATATGGGTAAATCTCCTTGAGAGCTATCATGTAACTACAGAAAGGTCAGTCTACAGCTGATTCCAAAGATAGGATAGCTCAGCTCAACTTTAGACACAGATAAATAGCGAATCAGGTGATGGAAAATGGCAGCAGTTCAGTGGTGAATCTACCATCTACTGATCAAATGTCCTCCGCTCAAATTCCTGGTAATTCATTGATCAATGGGTACCCTAAAATTGAATTTCACAAATTCGATGGAGAGAATACCAAGGATGGCTTAAGAAAAGTTTGCAGTATCTTGAAATAGATTGTACTTCACCCATAAGCAAGAAACAGATTAATATCATACATAATAGCCATAGAGCCCAGAAATGGGAGCAAAAACTACATGAATTGTGTGATATATTTAAGAAGGGTCGTTACAACCCTATATTTTAAACAAAGAGTCTTGGACAGACTGGACATCGACAATCAAAAGCAGTTTGAAGTTGAACTCATACTGAATAGGATATTCCTTAAAGAGATTTTGCCACATTTCAAATTACCAAAAAAGTACTATGGACTACTCCTCCCCAACCTGCCCCCAAACACTAAGATCCATCCCACTTTCCATGTATCCCTC
Organism: Nepenthes mirabilis; assembly: GCA_025585075.1. Lineage (NCBI taxonomy): Eukaryota > Viridiplantae > Streptophyta > Magnoliopsida > Caryophyllales > Nepenthaceae > Nepenthes > Nepenthes mirabilis. Next base: position 27,910 of record JAODPA010071558.1, read on the forward strand.
CTCAAAAACACCTTTACCCACATTGGCCAACCCCATCTTTTGTCAAAGACCATGGAGTTATTGCCAACTGCAGATCAAACCCAGGGCTACCTGAAAAGAAGAATAGCCATGAAACAAAACAAGGCAGCACCTCAAGTCATTACTGGTCTAATCCATTTACACAGAACACCACTGGAAAGATTAAAATGATGACAATTGGTAATGGTGGAATCGCTGCTAACCACCAATGTTGGTTCCTTTTAAAAAGATTTGAGATATGCATTTTCATAGCCATCACCTAGTATCAGCTGGCCCATATGATATCTTAAAAACTAACCTAATGGTTATAGGTCCCTTTCTTTTGTCAAGCTAATATTGACATGTTTTCACTTAGTAGATCATACAAGCAGGCATGGGCCATACAGTCAGGCATGAGACTTCGTGGAATTGTTTCTTTGTAAATCACCGAATCTTGCATCCAATCTCAGTCTTCCTGGCAAAGGGGATTAGGGACTGTCCTGGAAAGACATGCACAACGAGGAAAGAGATGGATATAGCCATATAGGATTCCAAACCTTTTTCCTATGCCTAATTCTGGCATTCCAAAAGAGACTGCTTTTAAGCCTTCCATTGCACCCATATTCCTATCCTTCCCACTGCAATTGATAGAGAAGCATTGAGTAAAGCAAGGAACGCAATAGTGAAACCCCTTCACTCGTCTAATGCTACCAAACCACTATAGTTCCCACTATATCCTCATTGGCATACTTAATTCTGGTGATTGCCACCTTCCTAATGGCGGACTCTATTGCCTTCCGGTTGGCAACATTTTTCCAATAGTATGAGTCCCTAGGCTTCACTCGGCAACTTTAGCAACCTCCATGGTTAGTCATTGAAAGTAGGAAATGCAAGTTATTTGATTTAAAAACAGGATTTCCCTTCTATGTTTACTGAGAATCCATGCAGAAGGGCTGTGTTTTACACTGCAACATCGGATCCATGCTTGACACTTTGAAGACAAGGGCCTTAAAGGAGAGAAACGAGCAATAATCATGAGTTGAACCTGCTTGCTTGGACAGAATGATGGTGTTGTATTGATCGTACTTGGCAATCAGCTAGCTGCTATTAAGTAAGTTGTGGGCTGTTTACAATCCAGATTGGCTATTGGAGGCTTATGATTGGATTTGAGCCTTCAGAAGCCAATTTTAATGTTTCGCAACCAATATCAAAGCAGCTGAAGTTGGTAAAATCTAGCAAAAGCACTTTTTGGATAGCCCAAAATTGAGCTTTCTGCAGATTTTTTTAAAACTTGTAATAGTACGAGGTATGATAATTTGACACAATTCTCAATCTCTATCTCTCAAAATCTCCCTCCTCTCTACAATATACTATTCTATTTACTCTCCTGTTGGCAGTCTAATACACTACACAGACAGTTCAAATCTTGCTTCCAGGAAAATGATCAGTAACTGCAAATTACATGATCAATATTAATACCAAAACCACACGAAACCAACAACATAAAAAGAATTTGATGGCATCTGGCAGAAACCTCAAGTGACATGTGGAAAGATTAATCTTGGTGGTATCAGGCTGAGACCTCAAGTGGGTGTTGAAAGATCAATATTTTTGCAGCTTGCAGTCAGGATATATTTGCTATGGCTCGTTCTAGCAGAGACTAGATATGTGATATGCTTGAGGTTTTCATTAAGATGGTTACTTCAAACTCAGTATTACAAAAAACAGCTCTCCCCGCAGGTCAGTGGGCATGTGACATGGCGTGGGAAAATAATCTTTGAACTTGATAATCAGTAATTGATCACAAGCCCACATCTAAAAACCCCGTGGGAATTAGATGCTACTCTGTATGACATCAGAAAGCTGATTTCAGAGGAATCTCTCCTACTCGGTCTCAGCAAGAGGCAAACAAGTTGGCTGATGAAGTAGATAGATGGACTTTATGTGAAAATAAATAGGTTGAGTTCCAAGAGGTATACATCCCTTGCATTCTGTCAATTCTGCTTCCCTCATTGGAACAGTGAGTTAATTGAATAAAAATTCTATTTTTCCCAGAAAGATAAATAAGTATAATGATTAGATAAGAAACTAAAGACCAACAAAAAATACTGATCGATGATTTTGAGTTAGGCCTATTTAGCTAAGGAGAACAAAAGGTCTGGGAATGAAATGTAAACAAACGAACGAAAATGGGCAGACGCAAATCCAATGAACCAACGGTTAGGAGAATATCCGTTTAACATTCTTCACCGTTTTCATTCCCATTTTCATGCAAGCATTTCACTGGAAAGGAAAATGAAGGAATATAGAACATTCGACTCCGGATTTGATCATGGAGTATTATAATATCTACCGATTGCATATGCAAACATGATGAAGTGCCATCATATCCACATTTCATGAATTTCTTCGTACCAAATAGCGCCTTAGTGCATCAGGTAGCGAGTGAAAATGACGGGAAACAACAACTAGTAGATAAATTACCTTCCCAAATACAACGTCGTAAGATGTGGGAGAACGAATGTGACCCCGAACAACTTGAAGAACAACACTACTACGAAGAACACACTTGGCAAGGTAATGAACACCGTTAGAGTTGGATCGAGACTGTGCCGATGATGATTCTTCCTCTGTAACCGCCATTTTTGCTCAGAAAATGCACCCAAACTTGTAGTCTAGGGTTTCAGTCGTCAATCAAGCCAATCACATGGCCCTCGAAGCTCTCGGGAAGAAGTATGTCGAGTATGTTCGATCGAGAGAGAGAGAAGAAGTTAGGGTTTTGGAGTTTTCTAGATTCATGTCACAGCACGCCCCCAGTGTCTCCAGCAGAGTAAGAGCAGAGAAAAATTCTACTGCTCTTAATTTTTTTTTTTTAAGGA
>JAODPA010071569.1:0-30781 GCA_025585075.1 Nepenthes mirabilis
CGCCCAGCAGGCGCCAGCCTGCTGGCAGGCTTCGGCAGCCCGGACCCGATTTCTTTCCTGATTTTTCTTTCGATACCAAACCTTAATCCCTCCATAGGATTAATATAAATCATTATCATCCTAATTACCTCATTAATATCGAATTCTTAAATTCGAAACCTCACAGTTCCCCTTCATTTACTTGCTCAGTTCTCATCTTTCTGTGGGACTTAATCTCTTTTAGCAATTCAATCAACATTCACAAGAGAGTTTGAAATTTCTTACCTCTGACGGTCAAATATCATCTAGAAGCCTCCGAGACGCATTCCCTTGCTTCCGGTCTACAAATACACATTTTTGGGGCTTACAATTTAACATGAACATTTAATCATATGTTTCATCACAATTAAATAGAGGTAGAGCATGCAAATTTATACTTTATTTTCGGATGAACAGTGTTAGGCCACTTTTAGAGGGCTCGGATGCCGCGAACGGGTTGAATCTTACGAGATTGATCGTACGGTCGATATATATATACATTTGGGACATGGTGATTCACATTTTGGGGTCAATTCAACATAATACGAAGGTGGAATCAAGCAAATTCCCCATTTAATTTCGGATGAACAGTAACAGTGCATATTTAGAGAGCTCGGACGCCGTGAACGGGTCGAAACGTGTAAAATCAATCGTATGGCCGATATATATGCATAATTGGAACGTGGTGATTCATATTTTGAGGTCAATTCAATATAATATGAAGGTAGAAGCAAGCAATTTTCCCAGTTCGTCTCGGACGAACAGTAATAGTGGCATTTTAGAGGGCTCGGACGCCGCGAACGGGTCAAAACGTGCGAGATCGATCGCACGGCCGACGTATATACACATTTGGGATGTGGGGATTCAATTTTTTTGGTCAATTTAACGAAATAAAGTGCGAAAATAGAAATCCCCCAATTCTCGTAGGTTAGGGTTTGGCGGTACTCCACCGGTCGGATCGATTAGTAAATCAGACAATAAATTACACAATCCTTGGTCTCAAGTCACGGGTATTACAGTTTCCATGGTTTGGGTGGGTGTCGAGACGAAGATACATGATGATAACCGAAAAATATTGAAAGAGGAAAGTTAGTGAATATGAGAACTTTTTCCTCGACGTATATTACCACTTTTATAACTAGCTCTTGGATGGATTCGGACTCCACGGGCTCGATCTTCTCCTTCCTCTCTCTAGAATCGGTGCCCTCTCTCTCTATAGAAAGTTTTGGAACATGGCAAAATGGAAATGGCAAAGGAGCACGCAGCTTTAAAACGGGGTGGCGCTCGAGCGCGTAGCGAGCGCAGCATTACTGCTCAGGCCTGCTCAAGCGAGCGGCGAGCGTGCGGCGAGCACAGACAAATCTGGATTCTGTGCTCTCCATGGAATCGAGCCCACAGAGGGCACGGGTCAGGCCTGCAGCAAGCTCATTTCGCGTTTTTGCCGTTCGGGACCTGTTATGACCATTCTAACCTAATCTTTCACATCCTTGGACCTTACTTTTGATTATATAACCTTAATAAGTCTTGATTATGATAATTTAAAATCCAAAATCTTATTTACGAATTAATATTTCATAGCTTACAATTTTCATTCCCGATTTTCCAATTTCGGCTATTTAAGCTTTTCAATCTAATTCCTCCCATACCTTTTGACCATGATTCACCTACGTTAACTTAATTACCTTCTAATTATTATGTTCTTAACCTGAAACCTCACAGAAGATGTATAAACATGAAACGTGAATAAATACATTTTTAAAATTTATTTGTCTCTCCTATTTTACTTATTCTTCATTTATGTTCTAAAACATGTAGAAATTTTATTCTCTTTGCAGACTAGGGCCAGTAGGCATTACTGACAAAAGGAGCGGTCGATTGTAGTCTGGATTATGTTTGCTTCTACACAATCAAAAGTCATCTCCTCCTATTCAAGACCTTGAGGTGGGCCATTTATATATAATCCATATAGATCGGGCCTTAGCCGCACGTGACCCTTAGCAGACAACGATCTTCCACTATAATATATTAAGACATGCTAAGAAATATCATTTAGTACAAAATATAGTTAGGATAATCATTAAGTTTTCACTTTAATATCCATGGCATGATAGAGAATACCATCCCAAGAAATATAATTCCATGATTCAGGTTTCATAATTTTTTATTCTTTAAGGAAAAGTTCACCAAACTTTTTTTACAAAGTTCTCACTCTAGGAGAATGATTCATAAACATATCAAATTGTGGCATCCCCTTCTTATACTTACATAATTCTCATATTTCTTATAGGTTTAAGTCTTAATGTGATTTAAATTATTTGCATGATCATCATAAAGCACGGAAAAGAAATAGAAATTCTTACCACAAAGTGTCGGATTTAACTTTAGAGCTTCTGGACAATAAATCCCTTCATAATTACGTACAACATAATTTTTGAAATATATACAAAATATCATACGAAACAAATATGTGGATAATTATCTCAATTCATATTTCTGGAACACATAAAATTAGCATGTATAAAATATCTGTACATAAATGTCAAATAATCGAAATACCCTTGTCCATGAAGCTAAGATTTCCAAGTTCTAAAACTAAATCATGCACAAACCCTCAATTTTGTGGTTAAAGATGTCGGGAAGGGCGGGTAAGGGTTTCTGTGACGGACCGGATTATTTTTCTTAAATAACCTCCGTCAAACATAATAATGGACTAGTATTCCCAATTAAAGTTATTAATTTCTGTAGAAAATTTGGCAGAGTTTCGTTTATAAATTGAGCATTGGCCAAAATATAAACACCCGTAAATCAACCCCGCACAACAATCTACAACAATTCGTAACAAAACTACAAGTCTCAATACTCAACACACTACACAGGATCTAATTGCTACATCAACCGAGGTGGCACCGACATTATAACTCCAGTATAATGCCGGTGGGGAAGGATGTCTACTAGGAACCTCGATCATAACCACAATGATAAAGACCTGTGGAAGCATAAAAACTACAATACATAGCGAAAACTATTCCATCATTCATCCATACCAAATATCATTAATCACCACCATACAAGTCTTATACAGTTTACAAAAGCAGAACAAAATTCCTGTTTCGTACACAAAATCAGCTAAGTCCAAGTCCCGAGCCCTGCGTGCAATATCAGCTGTCTATCACACTTCTATGGCCTATTCTGTCTCGTCGGGTGTCAATGCGTTCTCATCTAAAAGATACACAGCAAGAGTGAGTGTATAGCCCAGCAAATGAAATCATACATTACCAACTACAGGCTGGTAAAAGTGAAAGCAATAACTGGATGAAAAGTCATATACTCAGGGTAAAGGAAAACATGAGGGGAAGGAGAACATCCAGAATTATCCAGCTCATGTGTTTACACCCGTTATGTTTTATTTGCTTTAATTATTACTGTTAATCTTTGCGGACCCCGGAGCCAATAAGTCGTACTAACCAACGATGCAAGAGATATGTTCGCTACACATTCTAAAGTCGGGTACATTTTAGGTCTGCAGCACTCGACCATCGGCTATATTTTAGGTCTGCAAGACTCAACCATCGGTTATATTTTAGGCCTGCAGCACTCAGCCATCTCAATCATCCCATATTTTCCAGGGACCAGGGGAATCATCGTTCTTTTATAGTAGTATCCTAAAGCGTACCTTGAATATCACCACCCCCAGGAGCGGCCAGAGTATTCATTGGGTTCTCATCGTGATGTACATGGTAAGCTAGAGGGTACTACCCCTATAAACTATGGTCCTAGTTTTAAGATTTGATTTAATCCTTTGAAGGGGAATCCACCATTTTCCATATAAATTCTCCAATCAAAAAATCACACTCCCATCACATATTTCCATCGGGAGACCAAATCCATCATATTGCACTTTGTGGATTCCTTTCCATTTACTTGCTCTGTTCCTTTCTTTCTTTTGAAACTTAAATCTTTTAACTATTAAATCTGAACTCGCAAGAGAGTTTGGTTTTACTTACCTCCGTTTGTCAAACACTACCTTAGAAGCCTCTAGGACGCATTTCCTTACTCCCGGTGCACAATTATACATTTTCAGGACTTACAATTTGATAGAAATATTTAGTCATAAGTTCCATCACAAATGAAGAGAGCTAAAGCACGCACATTTACCTTCCATTTTTGGGTGAACAGTGTTAGGCAACTTTTAGAGGGGTCGGATGCCACGAACGGGTCGATTCTTACAGAATCGGACGTTCGGTCGATATATGCTTACAATTGGGATGCAGGAATTCTTATTTGGAAGTCACTTCAACAGATAATGAAGGTGGAAACATGCAAATTTCCCTTTTAATTTCGGGTGAACAATAACAGGGCCCTTTTAGAGGGCTTGGACACTGTGAACGGGTCAAAACGTGCGGGATCAATCAAATGGCCGACATAGATACACATTTGGGACGTAGTGATTCACATTTTGGGGTCAATTTGACAAAATATGGTGCAGGAACGGAAAACTCCCAATTCACGTAGGTTAGGGTTTTGTGGCACTCTACCGACCGGATCGATGAGTAAATTGGACAATAAATTACATAATCCTTGGTCTCAAGTCACGGGTATTATATTTTTCATGGTTTGGGTGGGTATCGAGACGAAAATTTCCGATGAAAAATGAAAAATATCGAAAGAGGAAAGTTAGTGAGCATGAGAATACTTGCCTCGACGCGTGCTACCACTTTTATAACTCGCTTCGGATGGATTCGGACTCTATGCCTCGATCTACTCCTTTCCCTCTCTAAAATCGGTGCTCTCCCTCTCTCTTCCTCTCCAGAGCATTCTGGACAATGAGGAAAAATGAAAAAACACGAAGTAGGCCGCGTCTTTATACTCGTCGAGGTGCTCGAGTGCCTGGCGAGCGAGCGGCGAGAGGTGAGCGCGGCCTTGCTGCCGGCCTGTGCTCGAGAGCACCCAAGCGCTCAGTGGGTGGGGGAGCTATTGGTTTTTGGCGCTCGAACTCAGCTCGAGGGTGCAGCAGGCGTAGCCTACTGCTTGCGCCACTGCATTTTGTGCTCAACCCTGCGCTCGAGCGCACAGCAGACGCAATCTGCGGGCAGCGCTTCAAGAACAAAACCTCGAGACTATTCACCAATTTTTCTTCTAACGTGCATACTTAATCATCCAATAAGTCTAATATTATTATTATCATGTTGATTACCTCATATTTATTATGTTTTTAGACTCGAAACCTCACAATTCTCCCTCACTTATAGAAATTTCGTCCTCAAAATTTAACGAATCTGAAAACTTGAATAAGCTTACATACCTCGGAACACATGGGGATGCCTTTCCCGAATTTGATTCTCTCTATCCCATGTCGCTACCTCGTGGGAGTGATTCCTCCATAAAACTTTCACAAGAGGAATCGACTTGGAGCGCAAGATTTAGTCCTTACGGTCTAAGATTTCCACCAGCTCCTCTACATATGCTAAATCCTCGTTGATAGCCAAAGGACCATAATCAATCACATGAGATGGATCATATACATACTTCCTTAACATGGAAATATGAAAGACGTTGTGCATCTCGGCCAAACTCGGTGGCAAAGCTAGACGATAAGCCACCTCGCCAACTTGCTTAAGAATCTCAAACGGCCTAATGAAACACGCCTTCAGCTTCCCTTTAACACTAAATGTGAGGTTCCGAGTTAAGGAAATAATAATTAGAGGGCAATTAAGTTAATATGGGTATACCAAGGTCAAAAGGTATGAGAGGAATCGGATGAACAGCTCAAAGAGCCAACATTGGTAAATCGGGAACGAAAACTGTAAATCGAGTTATGTAACTTTGAAAATACGATTTCAGATTTTAAAGCATGATAATCATGGCTTATTAAGGTTATATAATCAAGGACAAGGCCCTAGGATGTGAAAGATTGAGTTAGAATGGTCAAAATGGGTCCCGAACGGCGAAAACGCGGCGTAGGCTTGCTGCTGGCTTGTCGCGGCTCAGACTGGCGCCCTCCGGGCGCTCGAGCCCTCCTATCAGGCAGAAAAACTAGAAGCGAGGTCGCTCGCTGCTCGCTCGAGCCGCGCTCGAGTGGTGCGCATAATATAAATACACGCCGTGCATCTTTCTCTCTCATTTTTCAGTCAGTTGAGGGTTTTTAGAGAGAGAGGGGGCACGGTTTTAGAGAGAGAAGAAGGGAGATCGAGGCCCGGGAGTCCAGATCCGTCCTAGAGCTAGGTATAAAGGTGAAAGCACGCGTCGAGGCAAGTATTCTCATACCCATTTCTCGGTCTCTTTCGATGTTTTATGTGATTTCGTTGGGTATTTTGTGTCGATACCCACCGTGAATGTTAGGATCTTGAAACCCATGCCTAGAGGTCCAAGAATATGTGGTTGTTTGTCCGAATCATATCCGATTTGCCCGGTTTTGGTTCACTGAAACCCTAACCCACGAAAATTTGGGGATTTCCCTTTTACCGTCTGTGTATCATGAAATTGATCTCAAAATATGAATCACCACGTCCCTAATATGTATACCTATCGACCGGGCGTCCAATTTCACAAAAATTGACTCGTCACGGCGTCCGAGACCTATAAATACCTCCTGACACTATTCACCCGAGGTGAACAAATAAATTTACATGCTCACACCTTTGTATTATCTTAAATTGATCTCAAGATATGAATCACCATGTCCTAATGATGCATGTATGTCGACCGGACGTCCGATTGGACACGAATCTACCCGTTTGGGGCGTTCGGAAGTGTTAAACGATCCCTATTACTGTTCATACGAAGTAAATGGATAATTTATATATTGTACCCTCATTCCATTGTTATGAACGTTATAACGAATGTACATTTGAAATCGTAAGATTCAGAAACGGGCTCCGGAGGACCCCAATGTGATTGGCTCGTCAATGGTAAGGAATCTCAATTCCTCTCATGAATCTCTCATGAATTTTGATAAGTTTGCATATAAATGGAAATGCGAAAACATGCTTAAGTTCCAAAATGAAATGGGAACCGAACGAGTACACGGACGAAAGTCCACAATGTGATATGTGCATGATGAAACCTCCCAAATGGCGGGAGATACGACAAAATGGATACGGTGGACTTTTCCTCAAATGGAAATGGAAATAGAAATGGAATCATGAAACTAGGACCATGGACTTTTAGATGGGTAGTATTCTCTGGCTTGACACGTCCATCACGGTAGAAACCCGAAGAATACTTGGGCCACGTATTCTGGTCGATTGTGTGTAAGCGGGTGGTGTCCGTATCACGCCTTAGGATACTATTGTGAAAGAACAAGGACTACCCTGGTACCCCGGGGAAATGGGGTGATTTACGGCACGATGTGCACGACCCCTCGGATGGGTCGTAAAAGATAATCCCTCACGGCCTTAGATCATGTGGAGTATCATGATCCTTTCCTCGTTCTCTCGCATCGTTTGCTAGTACGACCTACTGGCCCTGGTCCGCAAAGACTAAAGTAAATTGATAATGCACTAAAACATGTTCAAATGGCAATTAAATGTTCTAAGACATGCTAAATGACAAATTGATGCTTCTAAATGTTCCTTTCCTCTCAAGTCTCATTATATTTCTAATGCTGGTTGCCCCTTTTTATTTTCATGTTCATGTTTCTTCATCATTGAGAGTGACGTATGATTATACTTGCTGAGCTATAAGCTCACTCTTGCTGTTTGTTGTTTTTCATTCTAGATGAGAACACTTAGCCAGCGCCTGATAGTTAGAGCAAGGGGAGAGACCTGCTTGGGAGATTAGCTGGACGTCAAGTGCTTTGAAGATTCGATCCTTTTGTTGTAATGAAATGTAGCAGCCACTCACGGATGGATGTGGCCCGTTGTTGTTTTTATGGTTTTGTTATGCTTCCGCAGTTTGTGATGATAGTATGCTTCCGCGTCTGTATTGATGTTGTGAATTTTGTTTTATATTAGATGGCATCTCTCTTGATCCAGTACAGTAGTTAGAGGTACTGTATTGGAGCCATGGATAATATGGCAGTGTGTGATCCTGTGTAGTGTGTTGTAGGTTTGATGCTAAACCTTTGATCGATGTATGCTTGTGCAGGACCTTTTTGAACAGTTTATATTTCGGTTTTTCGTCCAGTTGCAGAGGAAACTCTGCCGAATTTTCTGCAGAAATTTATAATTCCAATGGGCATTAATGATATGTTTATTGACGGAGGGTTCTTTAAGGAAAATAATCCGGTCCATCACATTAAATCTGGGAGTTCCCTTCCACGGTGAGACCTTAAGGAAGATGAAATCTCCAACCTCGAATCTGAGCTTGGATCTCCTCTGATCAGCATAATTTTTCTGTCAGCTCTGGGTGACTTTTAACTTTTCTACAACCACCACGATCTTTTTCGATGTCTCCCGAATAATATCTGAGCCTAACAACTGCCTATCCCCGGTCTCCTCCCAATGGATGGGAGATCGACACTTCCTATCATAAAGTGCCGCAAAGGGAGCCATTCCGATGCTCACTTGGATACTGTTGTTATAAGCGAACTCGGCTAGCGCTAGAAAATCATCCCAATTCCCATGGAACTTCAATACCGAAGCCCGAAGCATATCCTCTAGTATCTGGATCGTCCACTCAAACTTGCCATCCGTCTGAGGATGATATGCCATATTAAACTTTACGTTCGTCCCTAACTCCTGATACAAGCTCTCCCAAAATTTAGAGACGAACTGTGGGTTGCGATCAGACACAATGGATGCTGGCACGCCATGCAACCTCACGATCTCGCTGATGTACAATTGTGCTAGACAATCACGGGAGTACGTAGTCCGAATGGCTATAAAATGGGCAGATTTCGTCAACTGGTCAATAATGACCCAAATCGCATCATGATTCTTTCGAGTTCTAGGGAATCCTGACACAAAGTCCATCGAGATGTCCTCTCACTTTCAGCTGGGAATGGGTAAGGGCTGCAGTAACCCAGAAGGCTTTCTCCTCTTGGCCTTCAGCTGCTGACAGACGAGACATCGATTAACAAAAGCCACGATCTCTCTCCGCATGTTTCTCTACCAGAACATCTTCCTCAAATCCTGATATATCTTGTTTATACCGAGGTGAATCATATACCGAGTCCAGTGTGCCTCCTTCATTATTTCTTCCTTCAATTCCTTAACATTTGGTATATATAGCTACTCTCTAAATCTCAAAACTCCATCTGTACGCACGCTAAAATCAACTCGAGAGTCTCTACCAAGGTACCCCACAATATCCATCAGAAACAGGCCATTCACAAGCCCTTCCTTGATCCTTTGAAGGATCTTGGGCTGTATATGCAGAAAGGATAACATCATCCTGTTACCCTTAGCATAGCGCTAGATATGACAAGACTTCAAGCAGTCTAGCAATTCCATCTGCTTAATCTACGTCATTGCCACCCAACAAGTTCGGCGACTCAAGGCATCCGCGACAACATTTGCTTTCCCGGGTCGATAGTAGATCTCACAATCGTAATCCTTGTGAAACTCGATCCATCGCCTCTGCCTCATATTTAGCTCATTCTGCGAGAACAAATACTTGAGACTCTTGTGGTCGGAGTACACTAGGAATTTCGGGCCATATAGATAGTGTCTCCAGATCATCAAAGTAAAAACCACCGCGGCTAACTTTAAGTCATGGGTCGGATAGTTTTTCTCATGGGTCTTCAACTGTCGAGACCCATAAGCAACTACTCTTCCCCCCTGCATAAGAACACACCCGAGTTCCACTTTAGATGCATCTCAATACACTTCGAACCCACCAGAATTATCAGGAAGAGTCAGAATCGGGGTAGTCGTTAACCGATCATTGAGCTCTTGGAAGCTTTTGTCACACTCCTCGGTCCAAGCGAAGCTTACTTCCTTCCTTGTTAGACGAGTGAGGGGCAAGTCCATTTGAGAAAAATTCTCCACGAAACGACGATAATAATTGACCATCTCAAAAAAACTTCAGACTTCAGACATGGTCATCGGTCGACTCCAATTGACCACCGCTTCAATTTTCTATGGGTCTACTAAGATGCCTCCATCAGAAATTACATAGCCCAAGAACACTACCCTGTCAAGCCAAAACTCACACTTCAACTTTGCGAACAACTGATGTTCCCGAAGTGCCTGTAGCATAATTCTCAGGTGGCCCTCATGCTCGGTGCAATCCTTGGACTAAATCAGATCATCAATGAAAACCATAACAAATTTATCCAAAAATGGCTGGAAGACCCAATTTATCAGGTCCATAAACATGGTTGGAGTATTAGTCAACCCGAATGGCATCACCAGAAATTCATAGTGACCATACCTCGTTCGGAAAGCCATCTTTGCAATATCCTCTTGCTTAATGCGAAGTAGATGATACCCCGACTGAAGGTCAATATTGGAATTCACTAAGGATCCCTGTAATTGGTCAAAGAGGTCATCGATCCGCAGTAGATGATACTTGTTTTTTATTGTAATTTTATTCAGCTCACGGTAGTCTATATATAACCTCAAGGCCCCATCCTTCTTTTTGACTAATAGGATCGGAGCGCCCCACGGCGATACACTGGGTCTAATAAAACCCATATCAAGTATGTCTTGCAACCGTTATTTTAACTCCTTTAACTCCACAGGAGCCATGCAGTAAGGCACTTTCGATATGGGTTCCGATCCCGGCACGAGATCAATCCTAAATTCAATCTCATGATGTGGTAGCAGGGCATGTAACTTATCGAGAAACACGTCCTCAAATTCACACACCACCACAATGTCCCTTATGGACAACTCCTAGCTTTCCACTACACTGACATAAGCCAAAAAGGCTTTGCACCCGCTATTCAATAAATGGTGAACCTGTAGAGCAGGAATAAAATTAGATGGCTCCACTCTTCGAACTCTCTGAATAGAAAAAGGTTTGAATTTCGGAATAGTGAAGTCCACCCTTTTGTGGAAGCAATCAATAGTAGCGTGATACTTGGATAGCCAATTCATACCCAAAATAACATCAAAATCATGCATATCTAGAAGAATTAAATCAACTATTAGAGGAAGTCCCTTCACCTCCACAATACACCCTAGATAGGACACATCAGTCACAATAGAGGACCCTACAGGCGTGGATACAACTAGAGAAAAATCATGGGTTACATGGGAGAGTATAATACAACCGACCAGCCGAGTGGAAATAAAGGAGTATGTGGCCCCAAAGTTAAAAAGTACTGAGCAAGAAATACCACAAATAGGAAGTATACCTTCCACCACCTCATCTGAAACTCTGGCCTCGCTAGTAGACACTGCAAAAGCTTTGCCCTACACCACTGGCTTCGGAGCCCGAATCCTCGATCCCTGAGGGCACTCCCTAGCTTTGTGCCCCACTTGGCCACAAGTGAAGCAAGCACCCGCCAACCTGGGACACGGTCTACCCTCATGCATCCTCCCACAGTGCTTACACGAACCCGCCGAAGCTTGAGAAGACGATGAGATCTGGCCACTCCTTTGTCCAGAAACCGGCTGCCTCGACTTCTTGTATAGTGTCCTCGAACTAGCCACAGTGCTAGCACTTGTCCCACTCTTACTAGACGACCTCTTCCTGAAAAATTCTTCCTTTGCATGCTCATGCTCGTAAATCAAGGTTCAATCTAGTATATCAGCATAGGTGGTCAATTTAAGGGTCACCAGCTGCTTGCGGATGTCATCCCACAAGCCCATTAAGAACTTTCTAGTCCTCCTTTCTTCATCTTCAACCATGTAGGGAGTGAACCATGATAGCTCTAAAAACTTGGCATCGTACTCCGCTACTGTCCGGTTCCCCTGCCTTAACTTGAGAAATTCTTCCTCTTTCTAAACACGGAGGCTAGACGGAAAATATTTCTCTAAGAACGCATCCTCAAACATCTTCCAGGTAATCTCAACTTTTGGTACATCCAACACTCTTTTTCTCATCTGCCACCAATGGTGTGCCTCACCTTCCAGCCGGTAAGTCATAAACAGCACCTGATCCTCACTGGGTATCTAATTACGACAAATACCCTCTTCAGACTCTCTAACCACGAATCTGCCTTAAGTGGGTCAGGCTCTCCCAAGAATGCCGGCACTCACTCCTGAACGAAGCGATCATAAGAAGATGGCTCCGGATTAATAGGATCCTAAATGAGAGCCGGAGCAGGAACAGGGGCCAGATGTCGTTGCTCCATATTCTCAATGATGTTTCTAAGACCCCCCAACAGATTCAGATACTCTGCATCTCGATCTCGGTGCTCTTGGGGCGATTCATCCCTTTGCAAACCTTGACGTCTAGGCAGCATTGCCAACTTTAGAAGTCACCACTGAAAAAGAAACAACAAAAGGTTAAGCGAAAGGTTTGACCGTCCTCTACGACATTACAAGATACGTTAACACTTATGCAATTAAAGAGAGCAGTCTAAATGAGAGTACTTAATTACCCTAACTTTTTTCGCATTCACTCATTCGGCCATAACCCATACCATCCTAATCTTCTGCATAAATTCAGATCCATCCTAAGGCATCCCTTCTCTGATACCAATTGTGACGGATCGGGTTATCTTTATTAAATAACCTCCATCCAACGTATTAGTGGACTAGTATTCTGAACTAAAGTTATTAATTTCTATAGAAAATTGGGCAGAGTTTCGTTTGTAAATCGAGCATTAGCCAAAATATAAATATCTGTAAATCAACCCTGCACAATAATCTACAACAATCCACAGCAAAACTACAAGTCTCAATGCTCAACACACTACAAAGGATCTAATCGCAAAATCAACCGAGGTGGTATCGACATCATAACTCCAGTATAATACCGGTGAGGAAGGATGCCTACTAGGAACCTCGATCATAACCACAATGAGAAAGACCTACGGAAGCAAAAAAAATCACAATACACAGCGGAAACTATTCCATCATTCATCCATATCAAATATCATTAATCACCACCATACAAGTCTTATACAGTTTACAAAAGTAGAACAAAATTTTTATTTCGTACACAAAATCAGCTAAGTCCCAATCCTGAACCCTGTGTGCAATATCAGTTGTCTATCGCACTTCTATGGCCTATTCTGTCTCGTTGAGTATCAATGCGTTCTCATATGAAAATTACACAGCAAGAGTGAGTGTATAGCCCAACAAATAAAATTATACATCACTAACTACAGGCAGGTAAAAGTGAAAGCAATAACTGGATAAAAAGTCATATACTTAGGGCTAAGGAAAATATGAGGGGAAAGAGAACATCTGAAATTATCCAGCTCATGTGTTTACATCTGTTACGTTTTATTTGCTTTCATTATTACTGTTAATCTTTGCGAACTCCGGAGCCAGTAAGTCGTACTAGCAAACGATGCAAGAGAACGAGAAAAGGAATGTGTTCGCTACACATTCTAAAGCTGGCTACATTTTAGGTTTGCAGCACTTGACCATCGGCTATATTTTACGTCTACAGCACTAAACCATCGGCTACATTTTTGGCCTGCAGCACTTGGCAATCTCAATCGCCTCATATCCCTCGAGGACTAGGGCAATCCTCGTTCTTTCACAGTAGTATCCTAAAGCGTACCCTGAACATCACCTACCCCCAGGAGCGGTCGGAGTATTCCTTGGGTTTCCATCGTGATGTACATGGTAATCTAGAGGGTACTACCCCTGTAAACCATGGTCCTAGTTTCAAGATTAGACTTAATCCTTTGAAGGGGAATTCACCATTTTCCATATACATTCTCCAATCAGAAAATTACATTCTCATCACATATTTCCATTCGGGAGACCAAATCCATCATATTACACTTTGTGGATTCCTTTCCATTTACTTGCCCGGTTCCTTTCTTTCTTTTGAAACTTAAATCTTTTAACTATTAAATTTGAACTCGCAAGAGAGTTTGGTTTTACTTACCTCCGTTTGTCAAACACCACCTTAGAAGCCTCTAGGACGCATTCTCTTGCTCCCGGTGCACAATTATACATTTTCAGGGCTTACAATTTGACAGAAATATTTAGTCATAAGTTTCATCACAAATGAGGAGAGCTAAAGCATGCACATTTACCTTCCATTTTCGGGTGAACAGTGTCAGGCCACTTTTAGAGGGGTCGGATGTTGCGAACGGTCGATTCTTACAGAATCGGACGTTCGGTCGATATATGCTTACAATTAGGATGCAGGGATTCATATTTAGAAGTCACTTCAACAGATTATGAAGGTGGAAACATGCAAATTTCTCTTTTAATTTTGGGTGAATAGTAACAGTGCTCTTTTAGAAGGCTCGGACACCGCGAACGGGTCAACATGTATGAGATCAATCACACGGCTGACATAGATATACATTTGGGACATGGTGATTCATATTTTGGGGTCAATTTGATGAAATATGGTGCAGGAACGGAAAACCCCCAATTCCCGTAGGTTAGGGTTTGGTGGTACTCTACTGACTGGATTGGTGAGTAAATTGGACAATAAATTACATAATCCTTGGTCTCAAGTCGTGGGTGTTATATTTTCTATGGTTTGGGTGGTTATCGAGACCAAAATACCTGATGATAAATGAAAAACATCGAAAGAGGAAAGTTAGTGAGTATGAGAACATTTGTCTCGACGCGTGCTACCACTTTTATAACTGGCTCTCAGACGGATTCAGACTCTACGGCTCAATCTCCTCCTTTCTCTCTCTAAAATCGGTGCTCTCCCTCTCTCTTCCTCTCCAGAGCATTCTGGAAAATGAGGAAAAATGAAGAAACACGAAGTAGGCTGCGTCTTTATACTCGTCGAGGCGCTCGAGCGCCTGGTGAGCGAGCGATGAGCGCGGCCTCGCTGCCAGCCTGCGCTCGAGCTCACACAAGTGCTCAACGGGTGGGAGAGCTACTGGTTTTTGGCACTCAAGCTCAGATCGAGCACGCAGTAGGAGTGGCCTGTTGCTTGCGCCACTATGTTTTACGCTCGAGCCTACGATTGAGCGCATAGCAGGCGCAATCTGCTGGCAGCGCTTCAAGAATAAAATCCTGAGATTGTTCACCAATTTTTCTTCCAATGTACATACTTAATCGTCTAATAAGTCTAGTATTGCTATTATCACATTGATTACCTCATATTTATTATGTTTTTAGATCCGAAACCTCACAATAACCCCTACCTCTAAATTACTTTCTTGAGGATTATTTATATGGTGATTATTTTTGGTTATAGGATATAAGATGGCTAGTGGAAGAGGTAGAAGAAATTACTGGGGGGTGCTAGTACTTCTCACGATCGAGAAGCTGAGTATGTAAACTTATTGGAGAGGATGACAAATGTGGTTGAATCGATAGAGCAACGTCCTATGGCTCTAGTCCCTGGACCCGAGCCGATTCCAGCAAATCTTGCTCTAACTATGTACGATAGGTTCACGGCAGAGAGAGCACCAGAATTTTTAGGTGAACCTGATTTCATGAAGGTGGATATCTAGATCCGGAGGATGAAGAAAATTTTTGAGGTGATCCAGTGTTCTGATCGAGAAAAGATCATGTTTGTGGTATATAATGTGAGGTTCCAGGTTAAGACTATAATAATTAGAAGCTAATAAAGTTAACATAGGTATATTGTGGTCAAAAGGTGTGGGAGAATCTAATTAAAAAGCTCAAAGAGCCAGAATCGATAAATCGGGAACGAAAACTGTAAACCGTAAAATATTACTTTGTAAATAAGATTTTGGGTTTTAAATTATGATAATCATGACTTATTAAGATTATATAATCAAAAATAAGGACCAAGGATGTGAAAGGCAGGGTTAGAATGGTCAAAACGGGTCCCGAACGGTGAAAACGCGACGTAGGCTTGCCGCGGGCAAGACCTGCGCCCTCCGTTCGCTCGAGCCCACCTATCGAGCCCAAAATCCAGATTTGCCCGTGTTCGCCACGCGCTCGCCGTGCGCTCGAGCCGACCATGGCTGAATGCTTGCGCTCGCCGCGCGCTCGACACGCGCTCGAGTGCAAGTCTGTTCTAAAGCCGCATCGTCCAGAAGCTTCTAGAGAGAGAGAGTGCTGATTCTAGTGAGAGAAGGGAGGAGATCGAGGCCTTGGAGTCCAAATCCGTCCGAGAGCGAGTTATAAAGGTGAAAGCACACGTCGAGGCAAGTATTCTCATACTCACTTCCGTTCCCTTTCTATGTTTCGCATGATTTTATTGGGTATTCTTGTGTCGATACCCACTATAAATGTTAGAATCATGAAACCCAAGACTAATGACCAAGGAATATGTAGTTATTTGTCTGAATCGTGTCCAATCAATTTGGTTTGGTTTCACGAAAACCCTAACCCATAAAATTGGGGATTTTCCATTTTCCTTCCGTGTATCATTAAATTGACCTCAAAATATGAATCCCCACGTCCCAATGATGCACATATGTCTGCCGCGGGTTCAATTTTGCATGTCTTGACCCGTTCGCGGCATCCGAGCACTCTAAACGAGCGCTGACACTGTTCACTTGAGACCCAAGGGGGAAATTGCATGCTTTTACCTTTATAAAATGTTGAAATGACTCTAGAATATGAATTCCCGCATCCCAATTGTACGTATATATCGACCGAATGTCCGATTCCGCAACATTTGACCCGTTCGTGGCATCCGGGAGCTTTAAAAGTCCCCAGTTACTGTTCATCCGAAAATGAATGGGAAAATTGCATGCTTCTATCATCGTATTATGTTAAATTGAGCTGAAAAAATGAAACATCGTGTCCTAATTGTCCGTACGTATCTACCGGATGTCCGATCTCACAAGTATCGAACCGTTTGCGACATCGGGATGTTCTAAAAGAAGCCTGACGCTGTTCACCTGAAATGAAATGGGAAATGTACATGTTTTGCCCTTATTTAGTTGTTATGAAAGTGCTGTCTAATTGTTTCAATGTAATGTAAGCTTCGTAATGTGTATCCATATGGTGGAAGCAAGGGAATGAGTCCTGGAGGCTTCCAAATGATATGTGATCATCAGAGGTAAGAAATCCTAATCTCCCTCGTGAACTTAGAATGATTTGTTAAGAATAAGGGGATTGAGTCCCACAAAAAGTTATAAATCGAGCAAGTAAATGGAAGGGAATCCACATTGTGCAATGTGATGGAATGATCTCCTGGATAGAGATGTATATGATGGGAATGGGACTTCTCGAGTTATAAATGTGTATAAAAAATGTGGATTTTCCCTCTCCAAGTGTGGAAACTAACCTTAAAACTAGGACCATGATTCATAGGGGTAGTATTCTTTAGCTTGCCATGTCCATCGCAGTGTGAACCTGAGGAATACATAGCCACGTATTCTGGCCGCTCATGGGAGCGGGTGATGTTTGTGGTACACTTTAGAAAACTACTGTGAAAGAACGAGGATTGCCCTTGTCCCTAGGGGATATGGGGCATGTTGAGATGGCCGAGTGCTGTAGGCCTAAAATGTAGCCGTTGGTTGAATCTTGCATAGTGGAGATGCAACCGATGGTCGAGTGCTGCAGACCTAAAATATTGTCGTGGCTTTAGAATGTGTAGCGAACACATTCCTTTCCTCGTTCTCTCGCATTGTTGGTTAGTACGGCCTACTAGCCCGGGTCAGCAATGATGATATAATGATGAAATGAATAATACCTAATCGATATAACCGTGAGAATCCAGTGATTCCAGATGTTTCATGTTCCCTTTCTTGATTCATGATTATTGAGATTACTTGTATCCCCCCATTCCAGTTCTATTATTTGCCTACGAGTATTGAGTATGATTATATTTGTTGAACTGTACGCTCACTCTTGCTGTTTTTCCTTCCAGATAAAAACACTTAGCCATCGCTAGATTAGTTAGAGCAAGGAGAGAGACTTGCATTGAAGGGAGTTGCTGGACATCGAAGCTTGAAGATTGGGTTATATTTATCATATTAGAATGTAAACAGCCACTCATGGATGGACGTGGCTTATTGTTATATTATGGTTTTGTTATGTTTCTACAGGTTTTTGATGATCTAGTTATGCTTCCACATTTGTGTTGATGTTTCTGGATTTTATTTCTTCCTAGACGGCATCTCTCTAGGTCCAGTTCCGTAGTTGGGGATACTGTGATAGGAGCCATGGATGATATGGATGATTATGTAATCCTGTATATTATGTTGTAGGCTTTGTATTGATTATTTTGGTTAGATGTGTGCTTGTACAGGATGTATTTGAGCAGGTTATATTTTTGATTTTCGTCTAATTGCAGAGGAAACTCTACGAAAATTTCTGTAGAATCCATAGGTTAATTATGGGATTTAGTTTTTGTTATCATTGACGGAGGTTATTTATTAGAAAAATAATTCGGTCCATCACAGTTGGTATCAGAGAAAAAGAGAGATGCCTAAGGTTTGATCTGAGTCGTATGCGGAAGTTTAGGTTAGATTAAGATTGCTCGATTAAGTTAACGAAGACGTTGGATGATCAAGCTAGTCAGGGTAGTTTTGGTTACCCCAATCCTAATTATTTAGGTTAGAACTAAGTTAGGAGTGACTTAATGCAAAATGTCTCGGTCTCAAGAAAATATTAGTAGTGACTCCTGGATGAGGACTACTAATATTAGTGACTGGTTGTAAGGTCGAGAGAAAGATGGTGTGTCGAGACACCTTAATGTTGGAATTTGATTGGTATCAATTGGGTCCTTGGATTGATCAGTGTTGATTTGAGGCCTAGGTTAATTATTCTCGATTAGAGGTTTAAGTTTGATCGGCTATGAATTGAAGTCCTTAGGTTATTAATTTGTTAGGAAGAGTTGCTTGATCAGCCTAGTAAACATGATACCATGTCTTGTAAAAGATAAGGCATGTGACCCAGGTTAGATAGGAGGTGAAGTCAACCTCAATTGGTTGACATGAGAAAGATCATGGGTCTCAAGGATTAGGAAGTATTGTCCTATGCGTTTATGGAGGCTTCATGAATGAGTGCCTAGTGTTGGTATGACTCTTGGGATCATGATTCAATAGTGGTTGGTTGATCGCAAGATTTAGGGATGTCCTTATTTAAGGACGAATGATGTAGAGGTTCGATGTTTAAATTAGGGTTTCGAGATATTAATTCAAGGTGTTAAGTGTTATCTGTCATGATAAGGCTCTTGGGTTTGATATTGTAGCCTGGTGTCGTTTTGGGGATTCCAAACCCATGTCGCGATTGTGTTTTGAATTATGTGTAATTGGGAGGACCTAGGCTTGGTAGTAATGACAAAGGTGACCTAGTATTCGAAAGGGCAAAGGATATATCATAGTGGCTGTTCATGGATGAATCTTGGACAAATGCTTTTCCGAAGAGACTTTGAAACTAGGATCTAAGTTTGATACAGACGGTATCGAGGTTATGATATTTTCTTAGGTTTGTAGATCCGATTGGTTGGGTCGATATGAATTGTATGGGTAAGAATACTATGCCTTGTAGTTGAATTGTTCGATTTTGGGTATGAACTTGAGCTGGCTAAGGTATTAAGTTTTAACCTGATCTTAATAATTGTTTGGTGGCCCAACCGCAGTGCTAATATGGTTGGATTGGTAAAAGATAACATCTGGCAATTAGGTTGTGGGATTTGAAGCATGAGTTGAATTGATCGAGGTATCAGGAGATTGATGTCGTCCTTCCTGTAGAGTATCTAATGAGAATCTGTGCTAAGTCTCATTCGTATGTGCGACCACATCTAGAAGTTATTTTGTGGTTATTGAGAGGCTTCGGCCGTGTGACTATCTGAGAATGATTATAGAAGGAAGATTTGGTTGACTTATCTGCTGACCGATAATTTGAGATTGTGTCAAAATCGACAATGATTGTTGAGAGGTCCATGTAGAGCCGTGGAAGTATCAACTTTGGTATTGTTGTGGAATACTCCAGAACTTTTGAGGTAAATAAGACGGATCGATAAGGTTGTTTGTGAATTTTAAAAAATAGGGTTACCTTGGAGATTGACGACTTGATAAGCGAACCTTGTGATTAGATAGGTGAATTACATGGACCGTTGTAAAGACTTGATGAATTCTAAGATCGAATTGGGTCCATAGCATGTTAATTGTTGATCAATGAAAGTGGTAGCCCCAGTGGTATTTAGGATGAGGCTATGGCCACTATAAAGTCCAGAAAATGTCGTTTGGATTTTGTAGGATCGTTGGCGTTTCATGAAATTTTATGGGTTGAGTCTTTCCACCATATCTGGGTCCATGTTGAGGTAACTCCATTTATGAATTCAAAGGAATAAGGGGTGTGTGCACTTTGTTTAAGGATCATGTCATGGATTAAGAACGGCTGATAATCCATATGCCCCATTGTGAAGAGAGTGCAAGTTTTGTTAAGGGAATGCCTTGTTAAGCTTGTGGCTCTTTCATAACATGATTTTGGGATTCATAAGATTTTTTAGGTAGTGGCTATTGGGAAGACCAATTAGTGTCGTGAAAGAATATGATTATCTTGGGTCTAATTGAAGTTGTTAAGTGATCTGACACCAGTGAGACGTTCGGCATAGGAGAGATTTTTAATTGTTAGAACGAAAGTTAAATGGTAGTTTCTGAGGACTGAAAAAGGGCCAAGTGACGTTAATGACATTTGGGTTGACCTCTAATGGGTCTGATAAGTTATTGTAGAACGTGATACTTTAAGAAAGGTTAAGGTTATGTTACTCTCACGTCATGATAGGTGGATACCTTTGATATAAGTGGGGGAGAAGTTCATGATTAGAGTTACCCCATGTGTAAGTTGGAATTATCCATTGAAGTTTTCACTTTGAGAACCTATGGGTATTGTTTTGAAGATAGCCATTATCTAAAAAGTTTTAAGAGCTTGAATAGTTGTATCATAAAGGAAAGATGATCATATGGTTTTGCACGTGGTCAGATCTGTTTAGAGGATGGGAAGGTGAATCTCGGTGCTTTCAAGGAAAGCAGACATCAATGTTGACAATTGATGTTGTGAGTCGTTAGACTTTCATGTCTTTGAATTTTCATAGGAGATGTAAAAGGTGAATCGCTAGTAAGTCCAAATGTTTGGGTGATAGAATGTCTTGTTCTTAGTTGGGAGATAGAATCGTATTCGTTTATGAGAGTTACGGGTTTATGGAATGTGAAGTCCTTGTGGTTTTGTTTCAGGACAATTAGAATAACCCATTTATCGTAGCCATGGAAGACGTATTCGGATTTGGTTCAGTTGACTCATTGATATGCCAACGGGATCTTGATGTTACTAAGTAATCGAAATCTTAAGATTCTGGGTAATGATTTAAAGTTATGTTGACTTTTCGGGTGATCGTTGTGACTGTAACTCAGAATTTGGCTGTAGTTTGAGGATCGTGGAATTGTCTTCATAATATGACTATCCTAGAACTGTTTTAATCAGAGTAGCGCAGCGTAAGCGTTGTGAACCCATGGCTTACAAATTGAAGAATAAGGTTGAGGTCCCTATGATCAAATTCTTTTGAAGCTTGGAATGAACTGAAGTGGAAGTTCATTGGATTCGTTTGAAGTATCGGATTAAATTGGAGAAATAGCCAGCATTATTGTAGGTCGCTTTTGAAATTTGGAGGATCGTTATAAGATCTTCCTTATATCAATGGTTGACAAAATTAGTAAGTGTCTGCGTTGAGCCGCTCTAAGAGGCTAAGGATTTGTTTTGTGATGAGGATTAGAATGATTCCAATGCTTGAGGTTTCCTAGAATAATCGTTGTCTGAGGGAATGATTTCTGGATGCAAGAAAGATTACCTGTGATTATGGAAATTTGTGATTTGTTAAATTTCGATGATAAAATTTTATAAGTGGGGGAGAGTTGTGAGATTTCAGGTTAAGACTATAATAATTAGAAGCTAATTATGTTAACATAGGTGTATTGTGGTCAAAAGTTGTGGGAGAATTGGATTAAAAAGCTCAAAGAGCTGGAATCGGTAAATCGGGAACGAAAACTGTAAACCGTGAAATGTTACTTTGTAAATAAGATTTTGGGTTTTAAATTATAATAATCATGACTTATTAAGGTTATATAATCAAAAATAAGGTCCAAGGATGTGAAAGATTGGGTTAGAATGGTCAAAACGGGTCCTGAACGGCGAAAACGCGACGTAGGCTTGCTGCAGGCTTGCCGCGGGCCAGACCCGCGCCCTCAGTGCACTCGAGCCCACCTATAGAGCCCAAAATCCAGATTTTCCCGTGCTTGCCTCGCGCTCCCCATGCGCTCGAGCCGACCATGGCCGAATGCTTTCCCTCGCCAAGCGCTCGCCACGCGCACGAGCGCAAGTCTGTTTTAAAGCCGCGTCGTGCTTCTTTTGTGACGAACCAGGTTATTTTCCTAAAATAACCCTCCGTCAATAAAACATCGTTAATGCCCAGAGTTTTCTTTATAATTGGACGAAAGACCGATATACAACCTGTTTAAATGGGCTCTACACAAGCATACTTCTCACAGGATCTCAAATTTGCCATATCATTCATGGCTTCAATAGATGCCATCTAATAACATAATACTCAAAACATCAAACAAAATGCGGAAGCATACTACGATACCATGAACTGCGGAAGCATAATAAAACCATAAAAACAACCACAAACCATACTTGACCCCGAGTGGCTGTCCATATCAAATTCTATGTCCAAATCTTTGCTGCACTTGCCATCTGTCTAGTCTCGTCAAGCAAGTCTTTCCTTGTTCTAGCTATCCGACAACAGTTAAATACTTTCATCTGGGAGGAAAAACAACAAACAGCAAGAGTGAGCTTATAACTCAGCAAGTATAATCATACGTCACTATCAGACTGTGAAGAATATAAACATGACAATGAAAAGGGGCAACATGCATTTGAAATATCATGAGACATGAGAGGGAAGGAATATTTAGAAGTATCGATTTGCCGTTTACCATGTCTTGGAACATTTAATTGCCGTTTGAATCATACTTTCTAATTTTACTTTAATCTTTGCGGACCAGGGCCAGTAGCTCGTACTAGCAAACGATGCGGGAGAACGAGGAAAGGATCATGATACTCCACATGATCTAAGGTCGTGAGGGATTATCTTTAACGACCCTCCGGGGGGTCGTGCACATCGTGCCATATCGTATCGCCCCATTCCCCCGGGGTACCAGGGCAGTCCTCGTTCTTCCACAATAATATCCTAAGGCGTGACACGGACACCACCTGCTTACACAAGCAGCCAGAATACGTGGCCCAAGTATTCTTCGGGTTTATACCGTGATGGACGTGTCAAACCAGAGAATACTACCCGTATAAGAGTCCATGGCCCTAGTTTCATGATTCTATTTTCCATAATTCCTTTGAAGGAAAGTCCACCGTATCTCATATATCATATCTCCCGTCACACGGGAGGTTTCATCAATCACATATCCATTGTGGACTTCCTTCCGTTCCATTTTCCCATTCGTTCTCATCTTCACTTGGAGGCTTTAGCATTTTTCATAATTCAACTTATAAACATGATTAACAGAATTCAAGCGGAATTTGGGATTCCTTATCGTCGATGAGCCAATCACATTGGGGTCTTCCGGAGCCCGTTTCTGAATCTTACAGTTTCAGATGCTCATTAGTCATAGCTTTCATAACAATGGGATGCACATTTTCCATTTATTTCATGTGAAAAGTAATAGCATTTGGTTAGGGGATTTGGTCATCGTGAACGGATAGAATTTCATGAAATCGATCGTCCGGCTAATATGTATGCGTGGTCACGATGTGGTGATTCATTTCTTAGGATTAATTTAGGATAATACAAGAGTGGAAGCATGCCAATTTAGTTGTTCACCTCGGGTGAACAGTAACAGGGGGTATTTTAGAGGTCCCGGACGTCGCAAACGGGTCGATTCTTGAGATTTCAGATACCTGATTGATATGTATACATATTTGAGACGTAGTGATGCATATTTTGAGGTGAAATTATCATAATTTGAGGGAGAAAACAGTGAACCCGAATATAGCATGGGGTTAGGGTTTGGTGATACCGAAACAAGTGAATCGGGCAACAAACCGAACAAATAACTACATATTCTTCCATCATTAATTATGGACTATACGATTTTCATAGTTTGGGTGGGTATCAGAACGATAATACCTGATGAAAAATAATTAATAATCACAGGACAACAAATAGTGAGTATGAGAACACTTGCCTCGACGCGTGCTATCACTTTTCTAACTGGCCTTCGGACAAATTCGGTCTCTATGCCTTGATTTCCTTCTTTCTCTCTCTAAGCTAGGCACCCCTTCTCTCTCTTTCTCTCCAAAATGGCTGGAAGAAATGGGAAGTGAAATTTTGTGAAGCTTGGCTGGGTATTTATACTCGTCGGGCTGCTCAAGCGCCCGGCGAGCGAGCGGCGAGCAGGCTAGTTCTGGTTCCTTCCGCTCGAGCAGAGCTCGAGCGGACAGCGAGCGCGAGAGCTTTCCGGAAGCTTCTCAAAGGCGCTCGAGCGATCTCAAGCGTTTCACAGATGAGGAAGCCTCTGGTTTTTCCGCTCGAGCGGAGCTCGAGCGAGCGGCAGGCGGGGATCACGGGTGGTAGCTTTAGCAGCACAAGTTTTCTTACCAAGTTCTCTTCCAATACTTTCATTCAATCATCAATAAGTCTTTTATTAAGTAGAGGAATATTGATTGTTTCATGTTAAAATCTATTTTAGTTTTGGGAACCTCACATCTTTTTGCTCATTTTTCCCACGAGCCCAGTAGCTTCTAGAGAGAGAGTACTGATTCTAGTGAGAGAAGGGAGGTGATCGAGGCCTTGGAGTCTAAATCTGTCTGAGAGCGAGTTATAAAGGTGAAAGCATGCATCGAGACAGGTGTTCTCATACTCACTTCTCATTCCCTTTCGATATTTTGCTTGATTTTATTGGGTATTCTTGTGTCGATACCCACTATAAATGTTAGAATCATGAAACCCAAGATTAATGACCAAGGAATATGTAGTTATTTGTCCAAATCGTGTCCGATCCACTTGGTTTGGTTTCACCGAAATCCTAACCCATGAAATTGGAGATTTTCCATTTCCCTTCCACGTATCATTAAATTGACCTCAAAATGTGAATCCCCACATCCCAATAATGTACATATGTCAGCCGCGGGTTTGATTTCGCATGTCTCGACCCATTCGCGGCTCCGAGCCCTCTAAACGGGCGCTAACACTATTCACCTGAAACCCAAGGGGGAAATTGCATGCTTTTACCTTCATAAAATGTTGAAATGACTCTAGAATATGAATCCCCGCATCCTAATTGCATGTATATACTGACCGGATGTCCGATTCTACAAGATTTGACCCGTTCGCGGCATCCGGTAGCTTTAAAAGTCCCTATTACTGTTCATTCGAAAATGAATGGAAAAATTGCATGCTTCTATCATCATATTATGTTAAATCGAGCTCAAAATATGAAACATTGTGGCCTAATTGTGCGTAAGTATCCACTGGACGTCCGATCTCACAAGTATCGAACTGTTTGCGGCGTCCGGATGTTCTAAAAGAAGCCTGACACTGTTCACTTTAAATGAAGTGGGAAATGTACATGTTTTGCGCTTATTTAACTGTTATGAAAGTGATGTCTAATTGCTTCAATGTAATGTAAGCTTCGAATTGTGTATCCATGTGCCGGAAGTAAGGGAATGAGTCTCGGAGGCTTCTAAATGATATGTGATCATCAGAAGTAAGAAATCCTAATCTCCCTCGTGTACTTAGAATGATTTGTTTGGAATAAGGGGATTGAGTCCCACAGAATGTTGTGAACCGAGCAAGTAAATGGTAAGGAATCCACATTGTGCAATGTGATGGAATGATCTCCTGGATGGAGATGTATGTGATGGGAATGGGACTTCCCGAGATGTAAATGTGTATGGCAAATGTGGATTTTCCCTCTCTATGTGTGGAAACTAACCCTGAAACTTGGACCATGATTCATAGGGGTAGTATTCTTTAGCTTGCCATATCCATCGCGGTGTGAACTTGAAAAATACATGGCCACGTATTCTGGCCGCTCGTGGGAGCGGGTGATGTAAATGTGTTTGGCAAATGTTGATTTTTCCTCTCTATGTGTGGAAACTAACCTTGAAATTAGGACCATGATTCATAGGGGTAGTATTCTTTAGCTTGCCATGTCCATCACGGTGTGAACTCGAGGAATACATGGCCACGTATTGTGACGGAACGATTTTTTTTTTTGATTCTGTCATTCATAACACAATTGAAAACCCAAACTAAACCAAGTAGGTGCAACACAGGATCTCAGATGTCATCTAGGACCCATATACTTTTAACCATAATAAGTATAGCGGAAGTTATTCTAACATTGGCGGAAGCATTCATATTTATTCCAAAATATTCATTTCCAAGTACATAACCAAAAATATTTAACCATAGAAGTCCATAAAGTCATTACAATAATATTTCTCTAAAATAATCTTCCAAGGTCTTTAATAATCCTTCAGACAAGCTCTAATTACTCCAACTCGTCAGGCACAAGCTCTAAAGCTTCATCTGTAGGGGAAAAACATAAAACAGTGAGCCGAGGCTCAGCAAGGTACATGCATATGAACTGTACAATGGTTAAGCCAAAACGATCATATAATCATCCAGAACCAGAACGTTTAATCAAAACATTATCTGGAAAAACAGTAAAGACATACTATAACGATATTAAATCTCACGCTTCGTAAATCGTTACACTATAGATTATAAAACAATAGCTATAAACTTTACTGATGCATGGTAAAACTGAAAATAATACTCTATACTGTTCATTATCATCTTTTCACTGTATACGATTCATTATCATCTTTTCACTGTATATGATTCACTATCATCTTTTCACTGTATACGATTCACTATCATCTTTTCACTGTATACGATTCACTATCATCTTTTCACTGTATACGATTCACTATCATCTTTTCACTGTATACGATTCATTATCATCTTTTCACTGTACGATTCATTATCATCATTTTACTGTAATATAGCATATCGGTAAAACAGTACTTCATATTATTTTCCTCCTTGTACAAAGCCCCAAGGACGGCTCTCATCTCCTCCTTGTACAAAGCCCCGAGGACGGCTTTCATTCCCTCCTTGTACCAAGCCCCGAGGACGGCTCTCATTCCCTCCTTGTACCAAGCCCCGAGGACGGCTCTCATTCCCTCCGTGTACCAAGCCCCGAGGACGGCTATCATTCCCTCCGTGTACCAAGCCCCGAGGACGGCTATCATTCCCTCCGTGTACCAAGCCCCGAGGACGGCTATCATTCCCTCCTTGTACCAAGCCCCGAGGACGGCTATCATTCCCTCCGTGTACCAAGCCCCGAGGACGGCTATCATTCCCTCCTTGTACCAAGCCCCGAGGACGGCTATCATTCCCTCCGTGTACCAAGCCAGTAGGACGGCTATCATTCCCTCCTTATACCAAGCTTCGAGGACAGCTATCATTCCCTCCGTGTACCAAGCCCCAAGGACGGCTATCATTCATCTTTAACAGCAAGTTTTCTGGGACTCAGTTCTTAGTACTTATCGTTTTGATGGTCATCTATCATAGTTCAGAAGTGATAGAGTTCCACTTGCTGTCCCTTTTACATGCATTTTTCCTTATTCTTATAGCCTTTGTTTTTAACTTTAATAATTGAAGCCCGTATAGCCATATTCCTTTAACATCTTAAAATCGGAGTTCTTTTCCTTCTTAACAACCGGAGTACATTTTCTTTCATAAAGGCCGGAGTGTGTGAACTCAAAATCCAGAGTTCTTTCTTTCATAAAGGCCGGAGTTCATTTTAAGGACGGGATTCATTTTCTCAGGGGATGGAGTTCATTTAAAGGACGAGATTCATTTTCTCAGGGGACGGAATTCATTTTAAGGACAGAGTTCATTAAAAGCCAGAGTTCATTTTACATTAAGGCCGGAGTTCACTTTTAACAAAAGCCGGAGTGTTCAAAACTTAAAGGACGGAGTACTTTTCTTAAAAAGAGATGGAGTATTTTCAAAAGGACAGAGCTCTTTTTAAACGTAGTACTTTTCATTAACAGGAACAAAGTGATTTTCATTAACAAGATAGAGTGCTTTTCATTAACAGGACGGAGTGCTTTTTACTCTTGGGGACGGAGCTCATTTTCTCGAAGGACGGAGCTCATTTCTCAAAGGACAGAGCTCATTTCTCAAAGGACAGAGTACTTTTGGACGGAGTGCTTTTCAGACGGAGTGCCTTTCAGACGGAGTGCCTTTCGGACAGAGTACTTTTCGTTCAAGGGCGCGGAGTGCTTTTTACTCCAGGGGACGGAGTGCTTTTTACTCAAGGGGACGAAACTCATTTCTCAAAGGACGGAGCTCGTTTTCTCAAAGGACGGAGTGCTCAAGAATCCGGAGTACTTTTAAAAGCCGAAGTTCATTTTACATTACAAGCCGTACTTCTTTTTACTGAAGGACGGAATTCTTTATCAACCAAAGCTAGAGTTCTTTTCTCATTAAAGGAGCCAGTTTCATTTTCATGCCAAATGTTGGTTTCATATTACATGCCAAATGCCGATTTCATTTTACATGTGAAACGCCAGTTGTAACCTTTGGTCCAGATTTCATGTAAGTTCAGAAAGTAGGAAAACAGGCGTCATGAACTTCAGAACAGATTCAAATGAAAGCTAAAAATGTGTTAACGTCCGAATACTTGCAACAAAACAGAGTGCAGTATATTTGCAAATGAACTAAAAACTGAAGTTAAAAACAGTGTCCGAAGTAACTTGCAATAAAGCATGAATTTAGAAACAGAGCAGAATACACTTGCAATAAACTTAAAAACGGCGTCCGAGGTACACTTGCGATATATTTTTAAAGCATGAATTTAAAAGCATCATCCAAAGTACACTTGCCTGAGAGTTGATTCCTAGATTTTTACCGTCTTGAAGCTTTCTCCCCGTCACTCTCTTCCTTCTGCTAGCCTGTGCATCAACCAACCGACACTGGCTTTTTATAGAGGAGGGGTTTGGTGGGGGTAAGTTACTTACTCCCGTACTTATTTGCAGACGGTAGGTGGGAGTAACTAGATTAGTTTACCTACTCCTTTTTGGTCACCGCCTAGTTGGATTCTAACTGAAGTTTACTTTTGTCTTTAGTTCTATTAATTTATTCCGGCCAACTGCTCCTTATTTAGTGTCAATGCTGCCAGTCGACTCTTCCAGTCCGGTCAGTGTCTTTGAATCCGGTCAATTCCTTCAAATCTGATCAACATCTCCAATTCTGGTCAACATCCCCTTATTACTTACTCCGTCCATTACCTTCTCATCAACTTTGGATTTTATTCTCCTTGCACCCAAAATTTTACTTCGGCTTTACCAACACACAAGGCCGGACTTGATTTCAGCTTAAGTGAAAGGCCGGACTGCTTTTACACTAAGGGAGGACAGACTTCTTTTCCGCTAAGAGAAGACGGACTTCTTTTTCCTCACACAAAGGCCACTCCGGTCGTCAGGCCACTTCGGCCTCACTTCACACAATGCACACCGGCCTTAATGCTCTAAGGTCGGATTAGGACTTCTTATTACATTTTCTGATCGACTGCATTGACCGGATAACCTTTAGTTTTTCCTCGATCCTTTGATTATTTTGACTCGATGACTGGGATTTTTCATGCTTCAGAAGCTGGGTCGTTACACGTATTCTGGCCGCTCGGGGGAGCGGGTGATGTTCGTGGTATGCTCTAGGAAACTACTGTAGAAGAACGAGGATTGCCCTAGTCCCCAGGGGATATGAGGCGTGTTGAGATGGCCGAATGCTGTAGGCCTAAAATGTAGCCGTTGGTTGAGTGTTGCATAGTGGAGATGCAACCGATGGTCTAGTGCTGCAGATCTAAAATGCAGCCGTGGCTTTGGAATGTGTAGTGAACACATTCCTTTCCTCGTTCTCTCGCATCGTTGGTTAGTACGGCCTACTAGCCCGGGTCCACAAAGATGATATATTGATGAAAATGAATAATGTCTAGTCGATGTAACCATGAGAATCCAGTGATTCTAGATGTTTCTTGTTCCCTCTCCTGATTTATGATTATTGAGATTACTTGTATCCCCCCCATTCTAGTTCTATTATTTTCCTACGAGTATTGAATATGATTATATTTGCTAAACTGTACGCTCACTCTTGCTGTTTTTCCTTCTAGATGAGAACACTTACCCGGCGCCAGATTAGTTAGAGCAAGGAGAGAGACTTGCATTGAAGAGAGTTGCTGGACATCGAAATTTGAAGATTGGGTTATGTTTCATATTAGAATGTAAACAGCCACTCATGGATGGATGTGGCTTATTGTTATATTATGGTTTTGTTATGTTTTCGCAGGTTTTTGATGATCTAGTTATGCTTTTGCATTTGTGTTGATGTTTCTGGATTTTCTTTCTTCCTAGACAGCATCTCTCTAGGTCCAATTTCATAGTTGGGAATACTGTGATTGGAGCCATGGATGATGTGAGGTTTCGAATTTAAGAATTTGATATTAATGAGGTAATTAGGATGATAATGATTTATATTAATCCTATGGGAGGATTAAGGTTTGGTATCGGAAGAAAAATCGGGAAAGAATTCGGGTCCGGGCTGCCGAAGCCCTGCCAGCAGGCTGGAGCCTGCAGGGCGCTCGAGCCGTGGCCCGAGCGGTGGCCAACCCGTGGCTGGCCGCTCGCTGGCCGCTCGAGAGCCGCTCGAGCGGCCCGAGCAGTATATATGCGCGCCGCGTCTTCTCTCTCCCTCATTTTTCTGCAACCCGAGGGTTTTGAGGAGAGAGAGAGGGGCGCGCCTAGAGAGAGAAGAGAGGAGA
>JAODPA010071580.1:0-30778 GCA_025585075.1 Nepenthes mirabilis
AAATAATTTTTAGGATTTATATCTTATATACTTAAATAGGTCTTTTGACCGAGGAAGTATAATTTTAAAATTCCAATTTCAATATACAAAGAATTTACGGATCTAGATACTCAAATATAAATTGTCGTCATTTATAAGACTATGAAATAAATTGAGATACATAAATAGAGAGAATATACAATATAGTTGATGGGTCTGATAATTCACGAGCCAGCCTAATACTCAGTCAATAGAAGAAAGAGGGGCCTAGGAAGCATTGGCCCAGTAGAAGCTTATCCAAGCCTAGGATCCAGAGTATATGACGGTGACCCAAGTAGCATAGCCCAGACCTGCCCAGCAATATTTGGGCCATTGGCGGCAACCATTGGACCGGCCTACGGATATAGCCTAGCTTGTTCCAACTTAGTAGATAAATCAAAACGACCACTATAACCATGTGATCCCAGACGATTGCAGAGGCAGGAGCCATAGGCGGTAGCCACCAACATACCGCCCCAAGGATTTCGATGGTGCAGACTGCCAGTGGGGGAAGCACGATGGCAGTTTCCCTAAAAGAGGCACAGAGTCGTAATACCTACAACTTACAATTGTAGGCGCATGGTGTTGGCCACTCATCGTTGCAGACCCATGGAGCCTAAGGCTGGTTAACCCACGCATCTTCTATAAATACATCCATTCTTCCACATAGAAGGGGGCTCTAGGGGGATTTGAATTTTCTCTTTCGATCTTGATCCAATTCAGCAATCTAACGCTAATAGAAGCCATTCTCTAATGAGTGCACCTCTCTCTTAAAGCTACTCTTCTGCGAGTGTACCTCTCCTCCAAGAAGCCACTTTTTCACGAGTGTACCCTCACAAAAGCTACTCTTCGATGAGTGCACCCCTTTCAAAGGCCACTCCTAATTGAGTGCATCCTATAGAGCACTACCCTCCAACTCTAAAGAGCACATCCTATGGAGCACTACTCTCTAACTCCAAAGCTACTCTCTAACTGAGCACATCCTATGAAGGACTACCCTCCAATTTCAAAGACACTCCCCAATCGAGCACACCAAACGGAGCACTGCATATTTCTCTCAATTCTCCAGTTGAACATACCAAACGGAGCCTATCCCTCTGTTAGTACTCAATTCTCTCATCTATGTATCTATGCATATTTCTCCTCTTATTTTTCTATTCGACTAAGAAAGATTACTTACTTGAGTAACGGAAGATATATTAAGAAGTAAGTCCCACCATCTTCTGACGTCTTGCTTATTAGTTATGGTGTGCATACTCCAGGTTCACAGCAATAAAGACCAAACTTGCTTTTAGTCAGACACTCGAATCCAGTAGCTTCCTAATTTGTTTTGTAATTTAGATCCAATAATGCATCATTGATATTATCTGTGGTAACAACAAAAAGTCTAATCTCACAACATAAGGTAACCATGGCAAGCGTCAGCGCTCAAGCAAGTGTGCCTACAAGAGACGGCACTTCCAATGGTGACGACCCGACCGTAGGTAGTCATGGAGCTGACCATCCAACCGCCAATGGAGAAGTGCTGGCTGCTGAGGTGAACATGCAATCAAAACTATTTTAGACCATATGCACACATCTAGAGGTACCACCATTGGGTCCTTCCTTCCACTCCCACACCTCGACATCCAAAAGTAGGAACCGAAAGAAGGGACGGCCCACTAAGGAGGAAATCCAACGACCAAACGATCTCAAGGCTTGAGAGGTCATGAGCGACAGGGCCCAAACATGGTTGGAGAACCAACTATGTCCTGGAGCGCACGTCAGAAGCCTAGAGCAGTGGAATTCATGCTCTTCTTGAGACGATAGGATATGACGTCCTATGTCTTCCTTTACACTTAATGAAATATCATACTACATATAAATCTATAAATATATCATTATTATACAGAAGATTTATATAATACCATTTCAAGTGGCTCAAACCCTGTATGACTTGAATACGGCGTCAGATTTTTTAGAGATACTATTAGGAACCAAAAATTATTATCATAAAAATTTATGAAAGTATAATTAATAATCATAACCATTAGTAGAAGCACAACTAAATTATCAATATCAACATTGTATATATTTGTTTCTTTATTCATTACAAGACGGAGTTCATCTTTAACATCAAATCTATCTAATACATTACAATTCAGCACTTTCTGATCATAATTACCTTCCAACTTCAATCCTGATCACTAGATACCAACTTGTACCTTCCATATGAGGAGTTAGAAAAATAGAAAGTAAGTGACCCAAATGTTCAGTAATGTATAGATAAAAATAAAGACATACATATTTATACTGAAAATAAACATATAAATTAAAGGAATAGGAACATGTATGAGCTTCTGACTTCTTTAACTTTTCTTTTCTGATTCTTAATTATTATTTGTCATTTTATCATTTATATTTATATATTAGGATTATTAGACCTTACCAACTAACAAAACGATTAATCGAGGAAAGGATTGTGCATACTTTCACACAATCTAAGGTACAAACCCACGTAATTCAACACTTTGTAATGAGCAGTATATTTTAACCAAATATATAGGGCCAAATAACAAAATGCCACCAAAAGTACCCCCACGGTCGAGGAACAGTCTTCGAGTTTTCACTATAATATCCTAAAGTGTGCCAAAGAATATCACCCGCTACAATATACGGTCAGAATAATTCTTAAATTTTTACTATAATATTTATGACATGTCAGAAAATATTACCCGCTGAGATAATTCCCTTAGTTTAGTTTCTTACTTCTTTCAAACTTCATAACTCTATATGGAGATTTTTACTTTGTTCAAAATACTTCTTTCTTTAATTTTCTCTATTTCGGGAGAAATTTCTTATTATTCTTAGAGCATACAAAGCTTCCATACCATACTCATCATTATGCAAACTTTTCATAATATCAAATCATATACCAAAACATACAATATTTGGTACTAAACTGTAAATCGTAACAGAGATCAATGTATTGCTTGTTTTAATAGTTTTAATTCATAAAATGTAAATTTAACATATAATATATTGGGCTGATTCGATTGCTGGTACGGTAATTAGTTTGTGGCCACATCGGGTTGATTTCTTAGCACAATTATTTGCGGACTCGGTTATCGATTCTTGACCAATTTAACGGTTGGTTCGAGGGATGGTTTATACTTATTTTTATAATTAATTTATATAACTTGTGAACCGGTTCAATGGTTCATGGCTTTTTTCTTGCTGAAAATTTCAGCAATTGGCTAGTTCTTCTTGATTAGTTTTGAGACCGGTTTGAAATCGGTTTGAATCATATTTTTACCATGAATATTTTATTATTATTTTATATTATCCTAATAAATATTCGGATGCCAATTTTTCTAATTTAAAGGCTGAATTAAACCGGTTCAAGGCCTTAATTCCAGTATGTGCCGAAGGCTAATAAAGTGATTTGGCAGTTTCTAGGGCTCGGTATAGTATTATTTTTGAGGTATTTTTTGTCACAAATTTACAAGTTGATAGTTTAACCTTAGTACTTGATAATTTGGTTGGGTCGGGTACTGATTCAATTGGTTCCGGGCCGGTTTTGTTTATTTCCTCAATCTGCTAGGTTTAGCACTCAAGGTGCTGCAACCAGTTTGGTTCATTTTAAGTGGCCGGTTCAGTACCTATCTTAGGGAGTCTGAGGTGGCCGTGTTATTGGTAAATAGTTCACTCTTAGTACATTATACGTTAGCTGGGTTGGCTATCGGTTCAGCTGAATTTGGTTCGGTGCAGTTTCTCTTTCCTAACCTGCCAATCGAACATCATCAAGGGTACTTAAGGACCTATTCTGCTATTTTCAATTTTATGGCTAATTCGAGACCCCTTTTTTGCTGGTCAAAGAATCCTATTATAGATAAGAGACTCATCTTTAAGTTTATGTTTGGATCATGTCCAGTTCAAGTTAATTTCTTAGTTGGTTCAGGTCATATTTTAAAAACAAGCATTCTGTTTTAGTACTTTCTGACGCAGCCGATTCTGGTTACTATTTTGGCAACCAGTTCGTGATCAATTCGAGATCAACTTTTATAGGGTGACACTTAAACATTATCTTAAGACACTTAACTTTATATCATGGCCGGCTTGGCCAATTTGGAGCCCGGTTCAAACCCAGTTCAAAGGCTGATTTCCAATTGCATCTTGATACAGTTCAACAAGACCTCTTGTTGTTCATGGACCTAGTTCACTGACCAGTCCAACTCATTTTCATAAATCATTTGGTCACAATATAGGTAAGATATTAAACTAGTTGTATACCAAATTTGGGCTCATTTGGTGATCATTTAGTCATCGGTTCAGCCGAATTTCAGAAACTGTGCAACTACAGCTTTGGGACTCCAACTTCAGCCGATTATATTCCATACTAAATTGATAATATGATCAAATTTATCAGACAAAGTAAATATTAGAATAATAATACTTAGAAGAATTAACAATAAACAACACCAAATAAAAAAGGGATTCAAGTACACTTGCCATATCATTCAGCTGAACCTCCTACTGTCTTCGGTTTTTCTTCTTCTGTTTTCCTTTCTGTTTTTCTCCTTCTACTTTCCTACTTCCTCTCATCCTTTTCTTGACTCTCGGCCCTTCCCTCTCTTATTCCTCTTCCTTTTCTTTTCCTTTATCTTTCCCTCACGTTTCTCTTTATAGAAAAATTAAGGAAATTGCTGAATCACCCCCTTTCTGCCAGCAACTCCCTTCTTGGCTCCCAATTTCAGTTAGTGTCCAGTTTGGAGCTGAATCATCACCTTAATTTGGCTCCTAAATAAGCTGCCTTGTGTTGCTTATTCATTGGCTCTAAGTGGCTGAGGTGTGCTGCCTGTGTCACTAAATTTTTTCCTTAGAATTTCGGCTGCCGATGCTGCCGCTGTCCGCACTTCAGCAGCTTGTAAGCTGCTTCCATTTCAGCAGCTAAGTGTTCAAGCTGTTGTGCTGCTAGGAGTCTGCCGTGGTGTGTGTGTTTGTATGGTTTCCTTTTAAATATTGAGAAGATTTTAGTGCTGCCGTGGGGAGCTTGTTCCAATTCTTATCCTGCTGAATTTTGCTGCTGCCGTGGGTGCGTGTGTGTGTGTGATTTTGCTGAATCATCAATTTTCTAGAATCATGTGGCTCCTTATACTCGCTAAATTCCTTCTTAATTTGGGGTTGCAGCTGGCTGCCGTGTTGCTGACATATATATATATGGCCGCTGAATTTTTTTCTAATTAGATATTGAGGAATTTAGAATGCTGTCATGTATGTATAGTATGGGGAAATTCTAATTTTTAGTGTAGCATTACAGCCGTGATCCTTCCCTTGCTACATTCTTGAAATTTTAGTTTATATTTGGGGTTATTCGGGTGATGCGGCAGGCTGCCAGGTTGTGTGAAGTGCTTAGTTAATTTGATTTGTGCTATATTTAATTAACCAAGTTAAGTTCGGTTACTAATTAGGTGAAAATTCGGTGGTCGGCTATCTTTTTATTATCCCAAAATCACTTTTGTTAAAATTTTGGTGGCCGAGGTATTATTTTATTAGCCGTAATTAAATTCGAGTCCATCGGTTAATTTTTCTGGTCACCGTTATGTTCTGAGGTAAACTTTTAGCTTTCGACTTTATAACCTAGTCGGCGTAATAAATCTCTTTTAATTATGATTTGGTTGATTAGGAGATGTCGGCCTTACACAGGAGGCCTTCAGCCTAAGAAGAAACTTCCTGCAATGCCTTGCCGAGGAAGGCCTATAGCCGACCAATCTAGCACATCTCTCCAGACCACTCGCACTTGAGGACTTTCCTCGACGCTACAAGGATTGCGACCTCCTCCCAGGCGGAGGAGAGGATTGGAAAGATCGAGTAGCAACTGCTTAGAGGAAGTATTGATAGACACTCTGCCTACCTGAAAAGGTCACCATTCATGAGGGACATTTGGATCTACCAACTCTCTCGCTAATTTACTTCCTCTGACCTTATCAAAAGAAGGCGAAGATCTATTTTTTTACCTTACCACATCAACCGCAAACAGAGTTTCGGACCTAACAATCACCATGGTTGTCCACATAGTAGAGGCTTGACATACTAGACCCATTTCCAATTGTATTCAGGTAGAGAAAGGTCACCATGGTTAGCATCGATTAATTCAAGTAGAAACCTCCCCACTGGCATGGATTACAAAGTAAAACACGACAGAATTCATCTGGCAAAACATTATGTGCAAATTTGGAACTATCGAGGTTATAGTCACCAACAACGCATAAGTTTGTGAATTTGATTGGTTCACGCTCCCGTTGCCTATCCTCAAGTAAGCAGGCAAATGGGAGTCATGAACCGGGCCCTACTATATGGGTTGAAGACAAAACTAGTGAATGTAGGGGGCTCAAAGGTAGATGAACTGTTTTCTGTGTTGTGGTCCCATAGAATGACACCTAGGGAACCTACACGATGAACACCATTCAATCGACACCACGGAACTGAAGCGGTTGTCCCAATAAAGATCAGTCTATCTAGCTTTCAAGTCAAAAGTTTTGACCCACAAAATAATTCCAAGTAACTTAGAGAGCCTCTCGACTTGCTTAAAGAAACTCAAAACGCAGCAAGGCTGCGCATGGTGACATCTCAGTGGTGGATCACTTTGTACTACAACAGAAAGATGAAAGCATGCCAGTTCAAGATGGGGGACCTATTTCTATAGAGTGTAGAGACAATCGGCAAAACTACCATTAGGAACAAGCTATCTCTCACCTTGGAGGGACCGTTCATTGTCTGAGCAATCCTTCGTAATAGGGCATACAACTTATACACTCAGAACAAAAAATTGATCCTAAAGGAATGGAATGCCACCCGCCTCTAGAAGTATTTTCAGTAGATCACCACTGAGTACAGGTATGCTCTGCACATATCATGCTAACTACTTGTATGATGCCAACACATTTTGATTGATAAAATAGTCATTGTTTATCTTGTCTCTCATATCCATTTGAATACTTTTGTCGTTGCATAAATTTTATAACCTAGACTGCTTCTAAATCAGGTAAAATCTTTCACTTACGAACCAACCTGCTAAAAGTACAATCAAAAACCTTGGTCCTAATCAGTGAGCAGCTCAGAGAAGAATAAAAATCAAACCTCGATTTTGACAATTAAGCAGCCCGAACTAGGTCAAATGCCATGGCCCGAGGGGCTTGTGGATCAAAGTCGAACCTCCCTAAAAAAGCAGCCACTATAAATCTTTAGGGGACTTTTCAGCATGCATGTGAAAATTTTCTTTAATAAAAATTAACACCATCAGTCAACAATGGTCAAACACTACGGCTCGGGAAATTTGCAAACTAAAGTCAGATCTGCCCAAAAGACTTGACAGTACTAAATAAGACCTTCGGCAGATTGGGACCTGATGTACAAGTGCGACAACTCCCTCTTATTGGGATGAGCACCATTAGTCAAATGCAGGCGATGGTCTAGATTTCACCGAAATCCGGCAACTATAGTAATTAAACCTAGCCGGCAAATAAACTCTTTCAATGTCACAACCTTTTCACAAGAGCGAGCACAATCAGATAGATACATCCCCCTAAACCTGAAAACAAAAGCAATAACATTTAGCCAACAAATAAACTCTCCTAGTGCCACAACCTCTGCACAAGAGTGAGTATAACCAAACAGATATGTTCCCCTAAACCCGACAACAGTAACAATAACACTTAACCGGCAAATAAACTCTCCCGGTGCTATGAACCCCTCACGGGAGTGAGTACAACCAAATAGATACATCCACCTGAGCCTGGCAACGATAGCAATAATACTTAATCGATAAATAGGCCTTCCTAGTGCTACGACCTCCTCTCACGGGAATGAGCACAACTGGACAGATGCGCCCATCCAAGTCTGGCGACAACAACAGCAGCGCCTAGTCGATGAAGAAAACAAGCATTAGGCAAAACAACTCAACATAAATGAAGAAATATCAGTGATAATGATTCAAATGGTCTAGCTAATTTATTAAATAATCATCATATACATGTGTGATCAAGAGAGTCCATCCAACAAAACACTGTTTAAGCATACGACTCAGACAAGCGACAATCCTAAGGTTGGGAACCCCTTGTTGAACATGGCGAAGGCTCCCCTCCTATCTTTGGGGAATCAACCAAGTCAGAATGGCGAGTTGCTACTTAGCCTCCTGAAGTGCATCATCGAGTGAGACGATCCAATCCAAAACTTGAGATTTCTCCTCTGTGAGTTCTTAGGATCTTGCCTTGAACTCAAACAGCTTGTGGTCAAGGTGAGCAGCCCACTCTTAACTCTATAAAACCTCGA
Organism: Nepenthes mirabilis; assembly: GCA_025585075.1. Lineage (NCBI taxonomy): Eukaryota > Viridiplantae > Streptophyta > Magnoliopsida > Caryophyllales > Nepenthaceae > Nepenthes > Nepenthes mirabilis. The sequence goes on from JAODPA010071580.1 coordinate 8,329, forward strand.
CAATGACAATATTCACTCGACTCTATATCTCTTCAAGCATAACAGGATCGGCATACAACTCAGATAAGCGTGAGATCTCGGCATCTTGCCAATGCAAAGCCTTTGCCATCACATGGAGTATCTCTTGTGCCTATCAAACTATATAGAATGATAGGTCAGGAGTAAAAATGAAGGGCATGATCACGAAATGAAGGACTCTATAAAGCGATGCCTCAAGGAAAGATAGGCCCTTTTGATGAGATGGGCCAAGAGAACCCTGGGCTCTAGATGTAAATGGAGGCCTCAACCATATCAGAGCCAACATATGGCGATAGAGTGGCACCTCAAAGTCCAAAGGAGAGGGAGATATACTTGACGTCTCTGGCAACACAGGCATCGAAGCCTCCTGGTATGGTCGCTCTTCAGTAGCCACAGTCTCTGTGTTATTTTCAAACACGTATTCGTCCTCCTGATCATTATTCGCACCTTCTGCAGTCAAAGCAGTAAGTGTAAGGGTTGATGCTTCGTGCGACGAAGCGACCAAGATTAGGACCCTGTGCTCAACTATGATTGAGGCATTGATTGGTTCACCTTATCTTCCAACTGAGAGGTCACTTATTCTAGTGGTGGACAACCAAAGTCTATACATCCAAAGATTTGGCTCGAAAACAAGGTCATTCATAGGAACTAAAGAGGCATGACCCCATGATGGTAGCAACACGTACCCACACTGTAAAGTGCCGTGGCGCATCAATCTCATTGCACCAATAATGATGGTTTGATGCCACGCCTCCCTGCACAACCTGCTTTCCATTGACAACTCTAACACACTAATTGACGAGTCAACAGCACAACGCAAACAATGCCCTGACACCACGTTTTCTAAGACGGCTAACTGGCGGCATGTGAACTTGACAAGGTCAAGACAAATTTGATAAATTTATATCCTAACTAAACATTTGGGATAAGTTATTGTCAGTCGGATTGTCAGAAGATCGAATTTTCGGTGGTCTGAATTGTCAGATTATCAGAAGACATGCAAGAATAATAAGAAACTGTATTTAAGCGCTTCAACTATTTTAACCATGCAAGAATATTGAAGCCATACAATGAAGACATGCAGGCAGCATCCTATTAGGAATATATCAGGGATTAAAAATGTAAACCTCATGACATGGAGGGCTAGTGATCAATTCGATAATTTACGGGTCTGGCTAGAGTCTAGCTAATAGAAGAAAGAGAAGGCCATGAAGTAGTGGCCTAGCGGAAGCTTCTCCAAGCCTAGGATCCAAAGTATGCGATGGTGGACCTAAGCAGCACGGCCCAAAACTGACTAGCGATATATGGGCCGTTGGGGGCAACCATTGGGCGGGTCCATGGACATATCTTGGCTTACTTCAACTCAGTAGATAAATCTAACGGCCACTATAACCGTGTGGTCCCAGATGACTGCAAAGACAGGAATCGTAGGTGGTAGCCACTAACATGTCGCCTTGAGGATTTCAGTGGTGCAGACTACCAGTGGGGGAAGCACAATGGCAGCTCCCCTAGAGATACATAGCTGTAACACCTACAATTTACAACCATAGCCACATGGTGTTGGCCATTCACCATTGTAGACCCGTGGAGCCTAAGGCTGGTTAACCCTCGCATCTTCTATAAATACATCCCTCCACACAGAGGGGGGCTCTAGGGGGATCTAAATTTTCTCTTTGATTTTGATCCAATTCAGTAATTTAGTGCTCATAGAAGCTACCCTCTGACGAGTCCACCCTGTTAGGGTCATTTTTGTATTGGTATATTCCGTGACTATATTTGGGCGTGTGTCGATATTGGGTTGTGTTAGTTTAAGTGTTGCGTTATCTTAGTTTCATGGTTGTCCATTCCCGATGTCCTATGCCTGCTATGCGCTCGAGCCCCGATTCCAGTACCATGCCGCCACCTACTCCCCTGCCATGCACTTGAGCCCAATTTCCAGTGGGCATGCGCCCACTGTTGGCTTGCCAAGAGCTCAAGCACCAATTCCAGTAGCCTCCCGAACGATACTCGCTTGTTGTGTGCTCGAGTGCCAAAACTAGTAGCCATGCGCCTGAAGCTCGCCTCCTACTCGCTCGAGCGCCTGTGGGTTGCTCTCTTGAAATCCTAGGCTCGCCCGCTACGACAACGATCATTTTTTTAAAAGTACTTTTTGAATCTCTCTATATATTTATCCATTCTTTCAGTTGCTCTAACTCTCGTTTATACATTTTGGAATGCCCATTTTGCGAGAAAATAAAATTCTTATACTTTAATCTTGCTCCGTTTGAGAAAACCTGAACTATATTCTTATGCTCGTGTCAATGTTTTTCTTACCACTTTTACTTTACCATTGTAACACTTCCTACCCATTTACCTTCGTTGCCGACGGTGGTAGTGTGAAAAAGGGGTTCCAATGGTGTTTGGTACTTCAAATGGTTCGTGAGGAAAGATTAATGTGAAGATTAAAAGGCATCCGATTTCATTACCATGGATAAATTTAAGGCATTCCTCGGTAGAGATCATATAACAGGAGTAAGTCGGTTAGGTTAGCGTATCGTTATTACTTAATTTGTAAGTTGATTTTCATAGTGCATATCTTCCCTAACTGTTGAAATTCGAAGGATTTTCCTCGGTAGCTATGGTTATTGAGATTTCCCTTCATCACAAAAAATTATCTCTTTTTTATTATTACTTATTACTTTGCTCTTTATACTTGTTAAAATTTATATCATTTAGATTGAAATATTCTTTACGTGTATTAAATATTTATTTGTGTACTATTTTTGCTAATCTATCAATGGGTCAAAATTTTTGTGTGATTTGGGACGAAACATCCCATTCAATTGGTATTAGAGACTCACCCTAATCCATAATCCCGATCTAGATACATACCAATCAATCACCGTTTGTTCCTTCTTACTTTGATGGGAGTAATTACGCATACTGAAAAGTATGTAAGAAAGTATTTTTAAATTTATAGATGAGCGTGTCTGGGTTAGTACTCAAATTGGGTGGACTCCACCCAGAAGCACCACGGACGACGAACCAAAAGCTTTATCTTTGTGTTCTAAAGAAGAATTTGATACATGCAATTGGAATAGTAATGGGTTACATGCTATTTTTATAATTGTATCCCCTGAAAAATTTAAACGTATTTTTATGTGTGAGATATTAAAAGAGGCTTGAGACATTCTTGAGATTACCCATGAAAGAAATAAATTGGTTAAAAATTTAAAATTATAAATACTCACAACTAAGTTTGAAGAAATTTGAATAAAAGATGACAAGACATTTGATAAATTTTATGCAAAGTTAAATGACATTGTTAATTCTAAATTCAATTTAGAAGAACATATTTCTGATAATAGAATTATTCGAAAAGTCCTGCAATCTTTGCCTGAAAGTTTTAGAGTAAAAATCACTACTATTGGAGAGAGTAAAGATCTAGATAAATTAAAAATAGAAGAACTTGTTGGATCTATTTAAACATATGAGCACACTCTTCCTCAATCAAAAAGAAACAAATAAATTGTCTTGAAAATTGTAAAGAAAGAGAGAGATCGTCACTTAGACGATGAGTCATGTAGTGACGAGAACTTTTCCATGTTCATCAAAAATTTTAAAAAATTATTCAAAAATAAGAAAAGCAACTGAACATCCAAAGAAAATGATTTGTTTCATACCTTGACTAAGAAAGAGAAAAAGAAAACTAATGACTCCAAAAATAAGAAACCCTAAGGAATCCAATACCATGAATGCCACGGTTTCGATCATATTCGAACCAAGTGTCCTAATTTTAAGTGTTAGAGAGGAAAAGTATGAGGTAATCAATATACTAATAAATAATACTAGACTTATTGAATGTATGAGTATGCGTATCGGAAGAAAAATCGAAAAAATGATTCGGGCTTCTGCTGTGAAAGCGCTGCCAACAGGGTTGTGCCTGCTGTGTGCTCGATGTTAGGCTCTAGCACAAAGAGCAGTGGCATAGCGCTCGCTGCGCGCCTCGGTGCGCTCGAGCGCAAGCCAATAGTGAGGCCGCGCTTGCTACTCGAGCGCCCGATGATTATAAACGCTGACCTGCTTCACGATTTTTATTTTTTGAGGAACCAAACCCTTCTAGAGAGAGAGCACCGATTCTAGAGAGAGGAAGGAGGAGATTGAGGCCGTGGAGTTCGAATTCGTCCGAGAGCTAGTTATAAAAGTGGTAGTACCGTCGAGGCAAGCGTTCTCATACTCACTAACTTTTTTATTTCGATATTTTTCATTTATCATTGGGTATTTTTATCTCAATATCCACCCAAACCATGAAAAATATGTTACCCGTGACTTGAGACCAATGATTATATAATTTAGTGACCAATTTATTCACCGATTCATTCGGTGGACTTCCACCAAACCCTAACCCATGCGAATTGGGGGTTTCCCGTTTTCTCACCGTATTTTGTTAAATTGACCCCAAAATGTGGATCATCATGTCCTAATTACTTGTATATGTTGGCCGTACGATCGATCTCGTACGTTTTGACCCGTTAGCTGCGTCTGAACCCTCTAAAAGTACAGTGTAACTGTTCATCCGAAATAAAAGGAAAAACTTGCATGTTTTCACCTTCGTATTATATTAAATTGACCCCAAAATATGAATCACCATATCCCAAATGTGCATATATATCGACCGGACGATCGATCTCACACATTTTATCTGTTTGCGGCGTCCAAGCCCTCTAAAAGTGACCTGACACTGTTCATCCGAGAATAAATTATAGATTTGCATGCTTTACCTCTATTTAATTGTGATGAAACTTATAATTAAATATTCGTATTAAATTGTAAGCCCCAAAAATGTGTATTTGTGCACTGAAAGTAAGGAAATACGTCCTAAAGGTTTTTAAGGTGATATTTGACCATTAGAGGTAAGGAATTCCAATTCGCTTGTGAATTTAAAATGAATAGTTAAAAGGGCTTAAGTTTCAAAGAAAGAAAGGAATCGAGCAAGTAAATGGTGGAAAAATCTACAAAGGCATGATAGGATGAATTTGATCCCCGGATGGAGATACATGATGGGAATGTGATTTACCGATTGGGAAATGAAATAAAATTGTGGTGGATTCTTCCCTCAAAGGATTAAGATTACTCTTGAAACTAGGACAGTGGACTTATACTGTTGGGTAGTATTCTCTAGCTTACCCTGTCCATCGCAGTGTGAACCCAAGAAATACTTGGCTATGTATTCTGGCTGTTCATGGGAGCTGGTGATATTCGTGGTACGTTTTAGAATACTACTCCGAAAGAATGAGGATTGCTCTAGTCCCCGAGGAATATGGGACGAATTAAGATAGCCGAGTGCTGTAGGCCTAAAATATAGCGATGGTCGAGTACAGCAGATCTAAAATGTAGCCGATGGTCGAGTGTTGCAGACCTAAAATATAGTCGTGTGCTTTAAAATATGTGGCAGACACATTTCTTTCATCGTTCTCTCACATCGTTGGTTAGTACGACCTACTAACTCGGGGTCTGTAAAGATTAATGAAAATAATAAAAATGAATAAACGTAACCGGTGCAAATATGCAAACCAGATGATCCTTGATGTCTCCTTTTTCCTCTAATGATTCCTTGTTACTAATATTATATATGTTTTCCCATCCAGCTATTACTTTTACTATTATCTACTATTGTTAGTGATGTATGATTATATTTACAGAGCTGTATACTCACTCTTACCGTTTCTCCTTCCAGATGACAATATTAAGCTTGTGCTTGATTAATTAGAGTAAGGAGAGGGACTTGTTTAAGAAGATTAGTTAGATGTCGAAGGCTTGAAGATTTGGTTACATCTGTTATAATAGAATGTAAACAGTTTAGTTAGATTAATAGTTTGTTATTATTTTATAGTTATTGTTATGCTTCCGTAAATTTCTAGATTTAGTTATACCTTTGCATTTATGTTGATGTTTTGGATTTTGTTTAATCCTAAACGGTATCTCTTTGGATCCAATATGGTAGATAGAAATACTGTATTGGAGTCATAGATGGTATGATAATTGTGATCCTGTATATTGTGTTGTAGGCCAAAATGTTAAAATTGGACGGTTGTGTGATGGTGCAGGTTATTTTAAGTAGATTATATTTTTAATTTTGTACAGTTGTAGAGAAAATTCTGTCAAAATTTTTACAAAATCTATAATTTTTAAATTATAGACATTAGTTTATGCTACTATTGACAGAAGTTATTTAAGAAAAATAACCCGATCCGACACAATTGATATCAGAGAAAAGAGATACATTAGGTTTAATTTGAATTATATGCGGAAGCTTAAGATCAGTTAAGAGTTGGCCGAAATAAGTAGATTAAGGTATGAGATGATTAAGTTAGAATAGTTTGAGGTATCTTAGTTTGCCTAAACTAGATTAGACTTTAGTTGAAACTTAGCATTTAAGCTTATTGATATAAAATGTAGGCCTAGACTGATCAACTTAGATTTGAGGATTCAGGTTAACCTATCCTATATTGAAACGAGATGAAGCAGTTAGGATTTGTGGAAATGCTTAAGTCTTGACCTTAAGGACTTAATTTTGAAATGCATCAATCTTAACCCCTCCCACTAATCTAATTATTAGGGGTTAATAATCTTATGATGTTTGTGGTCATAGGAAGAATATAATTTTAGGCAAGGGATTACTCAGGGTAGCGGTCGATCGCTAGGTCGGTAGGAGCTGTAAGGAGGCACCTTGAGGTTTTAATTTCATTAGTGCTGACTTAGTGTTTGAATTGATTAGTGATGATTCAAGGCCTAGGTTAATCGGTATTGGATCAAGGTTCAGGTTTGATCGGTTCTAAATTGAGATCCTGAGGTTAGTAATATACTAAGAAGGGTTGCCTAATTAACCTAGCAAGCGTGATAAATAAGGTTAAATGTTTGAATTTTAAGTGACTCAAATTTTATAGAACTTGAGACATGGATCATAAATATTGAAATGGTGTTTGTGGTAGCCAAATGCTCGGAAAGATAAGAAGTATTATAGGACATCTGCATGGGTGTTCTTTAATCGATGAGGTATTCTTCCAACAAGTTAAGAAGCATGATTCTGATTGTAGTCAATTTGATCGCAAGATTGAGAAATATCCTTATCCAGGGACGGACGGTGAAGAGGTCTAATGTTTTAAATCAGGGTTCTAAGGTATTAATTCAAGGTGTTAAGTGTCGCATGTCGTGATGAGATATAAAGCTCTTGGGTTTGATATTGTAGCCTGGTGTTGTTTTTCTATTCTAAGCCTATGTTTGCATTGTGTTTTCTAGTCATGTGTAATTGGAGGACCTAGGTTTTGTAATGTGACAAAGGTGACCCAGTAATCGAGAGGATGAAAAATATATTAAGGTGGATGTTCATTGATGAATCTTAGATAAATGTCTTCCCGAAAAGATTTTGGGAGTACGATCTAAGTCATAGATAGCTTGGTCACTGGATTAAGGATTGTTCGTATCCTCTGGCCGGGCAGTGAAGAAGTCCAGTGCCTTGGATCGGAATTTTGGTGGTGATGGTATATAAGGAAAATGTGTTGATTACATGATGAGAGGCGAGATTTCTCAATTTTGATGTCATAGTATCTATATCGTTTGGGATTCCGAATATATAATTTTAAGACCCCTAAGTTTCTTTGTTTACTTAAGGATCTAAGCGTGATACAAACGATATTGAGGGTTGTGACATTATGGATGATTTGGCCAATAAGTCGTCGAGTCGATATGAATTAGATTGGTAAGCATATTATGTCTTGCAATTGAATTGTGCGATTTTAGGGTATGAACTTGAGTTAGCTAATGTATCAAGTTTTAATCTGATCTTAGTAGTAATTTGATGGGTGAACCGCTATGCTAGCCTGGGTTGGACTAGTAAAGAGATAACATCCTACAATCGGGTTATGGGATTTGAAGTATAAGTCTGAATTGATCGAGGTATTAGGAGATTGATGTTGTCTTTCTTGTATACCATTTAATGAGGACCCGTGCTATGTCAAATTCGTATATGCAACCACGCCCAAAGTCATCTTGTGGTCACCAGGGGTTTCGGCCGTGTGAATATTTGAGGAGGTTATCAGAAGGAACATTTAGCTGACTTATCTTTTGATCGGTAATTCGATGTTGTGTTGAAATCGATGTCGATCGTTGAGGATTCCATACAGAGTCGAGGAAGTATTAGTTTTACATCATTGTGGAATACTCTCGAACCTTCAAGGTAAATAAGACGGACCGATAAGGCTGTTTATAAATTTCAAAAATGGGGTTAACTAGGAGATTAATGATTTGATAAGTGGACCTTGTGAATTGATAGTTGAATTACGTAAGCTGTTATAAAGGCTTGATGATTTCTAAAATCGATTTGGGTCCATAGCATATTAATTGTGAATTAATGGAAGTTGTAGCCCTGGCGGTATTCAGTATAAGGATATGGCTACTACGAAGTCCGAAAACACCGTTTGGGTTTGGTAGGTTCGTTGGAGTTTCATGAAATTTTATGGGTTGAATCTTTCAGCCATATCGGGCCGGCGTTGAGGTGACTTCATTGATAAATTCAAAAGAATATGGGGTGTATGCACTCTATTTGAGGATTATGTCATAGATTGTAAACGGCTGCTTCTCAGTATGCCCCATTAAGAAGAGAATGCGAGTTTAGTTTAAGGAAATGCCTTGTTAAGTATGTGGTTCTTTTGTAGCATGATTTTGAAATTCATAAGACTTTAAGCAGTGGCTAATTGGGAGAACCGATTAGTATCATGGAAGCGTATGATCATCTTAGGTCTAACCGAAATTATTAAATGATCTGACAAGTATTACTCAAGGATTACCATGTCAGTGAGACGTTTGGCTTAAAAGAGATTTGTAATTGTTAGAACGAAAGATAAAATATAATTTTCGGGAAATAAAAAGGGTTAATTGACGTCCATGTCATTTGAGTTGACCCCTGATAGGTCTGGCAAGTCATTGTAGAGTGTAATACATTTGAGAAAGGTTAGGATTATGTTACTCTCACATCATAATAGGAGGCTACCCACTAATTAAGTGGGGGAGAAATTCATAGTTAGTGTTACTCCATGTGTAAGTCAGATTTAGCCATTGAAGTCTCCACTTTGAGAACTTATGGGTATTATTTTTAAAGATAGCCATTATCTAAAATTTTAAGAGCCATAATAGTTGTATCATAAAGGAAAAATGATCATATGATATTGTATGTGGGCAGATCTGTTTAAAGATTGGGAAGGTGTACCACAGTGCTTTTATTGAAAGCGGACATCAATGTTGACAATTGATACTGGGAGTCTTTAAACTTAATATGTCTTTGAAGTTTCGTAGGAGATGTTAAAGGTAAATTGCGAGTAGGTCTAAATACTTGGGTGATTGGAGGTCATATTCTTAAATTGGGAGACAGAAGTATTAGAGCTATGCATTTATGAAATATGAAGTCCTTGTAGTTCTGTTTCAGGACAATTAGAGTGACCCACTTATCGAAGATCATAGAAGACGTATTCGGATTGGATCAGTTGGTTTATTGGTTTGCTAACGGGATCTTGAAGTTACTTAGTAATTGGATTTTGAGGTTACGGGGGGAATGATCGAAAGTTATGTCAAATCTTTGGGTGATCATTATGATTATAGTTGTGAATGTGGGTGTAGTTGGATGATTGTAGGATTCATCTTCGTGGTATGACTATCATAGGATTGTTTTAATCAGAGTTGCCGTATATTCTGGGTGTGTGATATAGGCTATGTATTTCGAGGAATAAGTCGGTTTGTCGATTTAACAATGAAATAGCGGGAATATAAATTACTCAGACCTTAAAATTTGATTGTGATTTAAGGTTTATATCATAATCTTAGTCAAACTTGATCAGAGAACTTTGGGACGTCAAGTTGAATTAGATATGGCGGTGAAATTTCAATGGGATGATTTGTGGTTAGATAATTAATCAAAGTAACGCAACGAAAGTGTTGTGGGCCCATAGCCTAGAGATTTCAGAATAAAGTTGAGGTTCCATGTGATCGAATCCTTTTCGAGGCTTGGAAAGAATTAAAGTGGAAGTTCATTGGGTTCGCTTGAAGTATCGAATTAAGTCGGGAGAATGGCCAGCATTATTTTAGGTCGCTTTTGGAATTCTGGCAATTGTTATAAAGTCTTCTTTATATCGATGGCTGAGAAAATCAATAATTGTTTCGGTTAAGCCATTTTAGAGATTAGGAATTCGTCTTGTGATAAGGGCTAGAATGATTCAAATGCTTGAGGTTTTCTAGAATAATCATTTATCTGATGAGATGATTTGGAAATACTAGGAAGATTACCTCCAATTATAAAAATTTCGAGATTCGTTAAATTTTGGAAACGAAATTTCTATAAGTGGGGAAAAATTGTGAGATTCTGGGTCCAAAGACATCATAAATATGAGGTAATCAATATACTAATAAATAATACTAGACCTATCAAACGAATGAGTATGCGTATCGTAAGAAAAATCAGAAAATTGATTTGGGCATCTGCTGCTGAAGCGCTGCCAGCAGGGTTGCGCCTGCTGTGTGCTCGAGCCTCCTTCGCGATTTTTATTTTTCGAGGAACCAAACCCTTCTAGAGAGAGAGAGCGCCGATTCTAGAGAGGGGAAGGAGGAGATCGAGGCTGTGGAGTCCAAATTCGTCAGAGAGCTAGTTATAAAAGTGGTAGTACCCGTCAAGGCAAGTGTTTTCACACTCACTAACTTTTCTCTTTCAATATTTTTTGTTTATCATCGACTATTTTTGTCTAATATCCACCCAAATTATGAAAAATATGTTACTCGTGCCTTGAGAATAGGGATTATGTAATTTATGGACCGATTTACTTGTCGATTCGTTCGGTGGAGTTCCACCAAACCCTAACCCACATGAATTGGGAGTTTCCCATTTTTTTACCGTATTTTGTTAAATTGACCCCAAAATGTGAATCACCACGTCCTAATTACATGTATAAGTCGGCCGTACGATCGATCTCACACGTTTCGAACCGTTCGCGGCATTCGAACCCTCTAAAAGTGCACTGTTACTGTTCATCCGAAATAAAAGAGAAAATTTGCATATTTCCACCTTCTTATTATGTTGAATCGACCCCAAAATATGAATCATCATGTCCCAAATGTGCATATATATCGACCGGACGATCGATCTCACACATTTCGACCCGTTCGTGGTGTCCGAGCCCTCTAAAAATGGCCTGACACTGTTCATCTAAGAATAAATTGTAGATTTGCATGCTTTACCTCTACTTAATTGTGATAAAACTTATGATTAACTGTTCGTGCTAAATTGTAAGCCCCAAAAATGTGTATTTGTGTACTGGAAGTAAGGGAATGCGTCCTAGAGGCTTCTAAGGTGATATTTGACCATCAGAGGTAAGAAATTTTAACTTTCTTGTGAATTTAAAATGAATAGTTAAAAAGGGTTTAAATTCCAAAGAAAGAAAGGAACCAAGCAAGTAAATGGAGGAAAAATCCACAAAGGTATGATATGACGAATTTGATCTCCCGGATGGAGATACGTAATGGGAATGTGATTTTTTGATTGGAAAATGAAATGAAATTGTGGTGAATTCCCCACTCAAAGGATTAAGATTAATATTGAAATTAGGACAATGGACTTATGTTGTTGGGTAGTATTTTCTGGCTTATCATGTCCATCGCGGTGTAAACTTGAGGAATACTTTGTCACGTATTCTGGCTGTTCGTGGGAGCGGATGATATTCGTGGTACGCCTTAGGATACTACTGTGAAAGAACGATGATTGCCTTGGTTCCCGAGGGATATGGGGCGAATTGAGATGGCCGAGTACTGCATGTCTAAAATGTAAAATGTAGCCGTGTGCATTAGAATGTGTGGCAGACATATTTTTTTCCTTATTTTCTCACATCGTTTGTTAGTACGACCTATTAGCCCGGGATCCGTAAAGATTAATTAAAGTAATAAAAATGAATAAATGTAACCGGTGTAAATATACAAACCAGATGATCCCAGATGTCCCCTTTTTCCTCTCGTGATTCCTTGTTACTGAGATTATATGTTTTCCCCCATCCAGTTATTACTTGCACTATTATCTGCTATTGTTAATGATGTATGATTATATTTGTTGAACTATACGCTCACTCTTACTGTTTCTCCTTCCAGATAAGAACATTAAGTTGGTGCCTGATTAGTTGGAGTAAGGAGAGGGACTTATTTGAGGAGATTAGCTGGATGTCGAAGGCTTGAAGATTTGGTTACGTCTGTTGTAATAGAATATAAACAGTCTAATTAGATTAATATGATTTGTTATTATTTTATGGTTATTATTATGCTTCCGTAGGTTTCTAGATTTAGTTATACTTCCACATTTATGTTGATGTTTTGGATTTTGTTTAGTCCTAGACGACATCTTTTTAGATCCAATACGGTAGATAAGAATACTGTGATGGAGCCATGGATGGTATGACAATTGTGGTCCTGTGTATTGTGTTGTAAGCCAAAATGTTAAAATTGGATAGTTGTGTGCTGATACAGGTTATTTTAAGCAGGTTATATTTTTAATTTTTCTCTAATTGTAGAAAAAACTCCGTTAAAATTTCTACATAATCCATATTTTTAAATTATGGATATTAGTTTATATTACCATTAACGGTGGTTATTTAAGAAAAATAACGCGTCCGTCACAAAAGCTTTAAATGTGTCTCTAACGGCTAATAAAGATGATAAAAATCACGATTAAAAATTCTCAAAAGATGATGAAATAAATTATATAGCTTTCAAGACATTTATTATTAGTGGTGGTGAAGCTTCTAGTGTGCCACCTAAGCAATCAGATTCTTCCCATAAAGAATCTAATAACGAATTTGATGGATTTTAAGAAACATATGACAAATATTTTAGGAAATATTTAAAAGTAAAGAAAATAAATAAAACCTTAAACAGTAAATTTATCGAATTAGAAAAAGAAAATACAGAAGTTATGACCAAATTAAATAGTGTCACTATTACACATCATGAATTGAAAATGCGAAACTGCTCCTTAATCGATAAAATTAAATTCCCAGAATTAGAGCTTGAAAACACTAAGAGCTATATGAAAAATTTTTAAATAAAACCCAAAAATTTGATCACATGTTGGGCCTTGGGAAAGTTGTTGGAAATAAAAAGGGTTTGGGGTATGTTAAGTATGTTTTCCAACACGGCCCGCAACCTAAAACTATCTTTGTTTCCGTCACAAAAATTTCATACAAAAATATTGACAACTCTAAAATTACTAAGTTGGCGCCACAATGTGCAGAGAAAAGATTTGGTCCAAATCCATTGTCTAATCCAAATAGCCAAAAGGTTGGGAATAAATCCACTAAAACTCACCAATCAATTAAAGTAAATACTTATTTCAACCAAAGATTTAGGAATTTCCCTTCCATGCCTAAGTTTGTGCCGACTTGCTACGCATGTGGAAAATTTAGTCACTTTCGTCCTCGTTATTATGCCATGAATCTTCTGTATAACCAAAGATAATGAATGAAAATGGACAAACTTGTCAATCACATTCAACAACAGAATGAACAAGGAGAAATGTTGAATTAGAAAGTGAATTCGTGAAGAAAAGTATGGATTAAGAAAAATGAGCTGAAAAACTCCTTTAAAACTTATTCATGTAATGTTGCTCACATGGTCTTAAAAGCCCAAAAATAGTCTCTGTGGTACTTGGATAGTGAATGCTCTAGACGCATGTGTGAAAATAAAGCCATATTTTTCTCGTTGTCGGACCATCTTGATGGGACGATTGTCTTTGGTGATGGCATTAGATCTCCCATTCTTAGTCAAGGTCTAATATGTATTTTTGAACTCTCAAAACCTTGTGATGTTTTATATATTTTCGGGTTAAAATCCAACCTCTTGAGCATTAGCAAGTTTTGAGATAAAAACTTTAAAGTCTGATTTTTTTAGGATAAATGCTGCATATACGACACAAGTGGCTCGATTGTCTTAGAGGGTAAGAGAATTTCCGACAATCTCTATGGTATTGAGTCGAACCACATTCTAGGATATAACCCTGCTAAAATTGATTCTACATAATTGTAGTATCAACGTTTTGGCCACTTAAATTTTAAAATTTTGTCCAAAAGTTTAAAGAAAAGCTGTGTTGAAGGGTTTCTTGAATTACCAAATGTCAAACATCATGTGTGTGTCCTTTGTCAACTTGGATAATAAATTAGAACGAGTCACTCATCTCTTAGTGATATCCACACCTTGCATCCTCTCAAGCTGATTCATATGGACTTTATGGGACTGTCTAGAACTAAAAGTCTAGGGGCAAAAAGTATATTTTAGTGATTGTTGATAATTTCTCTAGATATTCCTGGATAAATCTTATTCGAAAAAAGTCTGATACATTCAATCACGTAGAACTTTTATGTAAAAAAACTCACAAATAAAAAAGAAATTTCTATCATGAGAATTCGTAGTGACCATGAAAAGGAATTCGAAAATTCTAGTTTTGAAAAGTTTTGTAATGAAAAAGGAATTCACCATGAATTCTCATCCCCTATCACCCCTCAACAAAATAGTATTGTAGAACAAAAAAATTGAGCTATTTAAGAAATGGTTAGAATTATGATACAATGTAAGAATGTTCCATACACTTTTGGATTGAGGTAGTGAGCACGACTTGTCACATAATCAACCGGATCTACTTAAGACACGGGACAGAAAAAACTCCATCTGAACTTTGGAGAGGCAAGAAACCCAACGTTGAATATTTTCATATTTTCGATAGTTAATACTTAATTTTACGTGATAGGAAAAATGTAGACAAGTTTGACTCAAAACGTGATGAAGGGATATTCTTGGGATATTCCTTAACCAGTAAAGCCTATCAGGTCTATAATTTTTACACTCAAATCGTTATAGAATCCATTAATACTGTTGTGAATGATGTTCCTAATAAGCATCTTGAAATCCGTGATTGTTCTGATAAAGAGGATGATCAAGTTAAATATTCACTTGATTCAGCATTTCCTAATATTTCACAATAGACTCCAAATGTCATTCCTATAAATGAACCTTCTATTAGAGTAAAATTAAATCATCCAAAAGACTTTATATTAGGCGATTTGAGTGAAGGCATAAGGCTACGCCACCGCATTCTAAGCCTACTCGCCTATACCTGTTATGTTTCTCATATCGAACCCAAAAAGGTAGAAAAGGCCTTGTCCGATGAATGTTGGACAAATGGCATGCATGAGGAATTAAATCAATTTATAAGGAATGACGCATGGTCCTTGGTTTCCCGACCTAAATATACAAATGTCATCGGAACCAAATAGATCTTCAAAAATAAAACCAATAAAAAATGGAAATATTACCCTTTGTAAAGCTCGTCTTGTTGCTCAAGAACATACACAAATGGAGGGTATCGATTACGACGAGATTTTTGTTCCCGTGGCTCGTTTTTAATCTATCCGTATCCTTCTATCTATTGTTTGTACCATGAGATTAAAATTATATCAAATAGATATGAAAAGTGCCTTTCTGAATGGTATTATTTAAGAGGAAGTTTATGTTGAGCAACCAAAGGGATTTGTAAATCCTGTATTTTTGAACCAAGTGTACAAACTAAAAAAGGCTCTATACGGTCTTAAGCAAGCTCTTAGAGCTTGGTACAAGTGTCTCACCTTGTACCTTAGTGGCCATGGGTTTGTTTGAGGCAATGTTGATAAAATCTTATTTGTAAAAACGATCAAAAAATGTATGTTGGTAGCCCAAGTCTATGTTAATGACATTGTCTTTGGTGCTACCATTGACTCCCATACTCATTCATTTGCTAACTACATGGCCTCAGAATTCGAAATGAGTATGGTAGAAGAATTTACATACTTTCTTGGCTTGTAAATCCGGCAACTCTCTCATGGTAATTTTATCTCTCAAGCCAAATCTATCAAGGACCTCGCAAAACATTTCAATCTTGATAACTCCAAACATACTCGGTCACCCATCAGCACTTTATCAAAACTGGATTGTGATCCTGCAGGAAAGAGCGTTGATCCAACTCTCTATAGAAGTATGATTGACAGTCTCCTATATTTAACCGCTAGCCAACCCGACATTGCATTTAGTATCGGTATTTGCAACCGATATCAATCCGATTAATAAAAAATCTCATTTAAGTATTGTCAAGCTTATTATTTTCTATATCAGTGGGACTCCGATTATGAGATTTTCTTCTCTAAAGACTCCAATTTCGCCTTAGCTTGATATTCCGATACCAATTGGATTGGAAATGTTGATGATCAGAAAAGCACATCTAGTGGATATTTCTATGTCGGCTCTAACCTGATGGCTTAGATGAGTAAGAAACAAAATTTTATCTCTTTGTCTACTATGGAAGCCGAATATATTGCCGTGGGCAGTTGTTGCATGCAACTCCTGTGGATGAAACAAATGCTTATTGATTACGGTATTGTTCGAGACACTATGACTATTTACTGTGACAATAACAGTACTATTAATATTTTTAAAAAACCTTTTTAGCATTCCCAAACCAAACATATTGATATTTGACATCATTTCATTCGTGAACTCGTGGAAACTCGAGTTATCTCTCTTGAACATACTCTAACCGACAATCAACTGGCCAACATCCTCACTAAACCCTTGGATAGTGTACGTTTTGAATTTTTCAGAACGGTCATCGGTATTTGTTCACCTCCTAAGAAATGATTCATCTTCAAATTCAAAAAAAAAAAAAAGAAAGCAAGCACAAACTGCATGTGCCCGCCTTCCTTACGCTCGAGCGCCACTGCCTGTTCGTTTTATCATCTAGCGAGAAGCGTACAGCCACACCAAACCCTTATCAGCCACTCTCTCTCCCCGCATGATTTCCACTCTCTCTCCCTCCTCCTCTCTCTCTCACCAACCTCTAGATCTGCCCCTATTCCTCTCCATTGTGGGCGTCTCTCGAGGTAATCTTCTCATTCCTCTTCGTATTGTGTGTCTGCGCCTCCTTCCGCCATTAATGGCGGCGCCGCCCCTCTTCCCTTGTTTTTTTTTTGTTGAAATTCTTCATGGGTTCCTCCCATTTCAGCCAATTTCATCAATTTTCTTCCTTTTTGTTTCAGATCCACCAATTTATGTGTGGATCTTGCTATTCTAGACCCTCCCTTGTTTCTTGGTGAATCTCGGTGCCAATGGCGCCTCCCCTGGCCAGTGAACCTTGCCGACCTTACCATGGTTGGGCGTTTCCAACCGTGGATCCAACCAAGCTTATTTTGCAAGCCATGAGGCTCACATGTTGCACATGGTGGTGTGCTGCTAGAGCCATCCCCTGTTTCTGGCGCTATGCTCGTGCCTCTCAAGCACACACCCTGCGCCCACCAGGCACCGTCCATCCTTCGTGCGTCTCACCCTCACACAAACACACACCCATGCAAACTCCCCCACACACAGCAACAACCTCAAAAAAAAAAAAAAACCAAGGAGGCTCCTGTGTAATTTATTCAGGCGTTCTTAAAGTCTCATCTTATGTGTGTATTTCAGATGTCGGGCTCGTGCAAATCCCTTGCTTGCAAATCGATCGTCAAGCGTCATCGACCCAGTGAGCTCTCTACCCCCAATTGTTTCATTAGTTTCGAGGCTGAGACCCTGTTCACCATGCACATGTCTCACCCGCAACTTTCTCTTAAAAGGGAAGTCAGCCTTTCCTCCCTCGACCCCTCCATCTCTTCCGTCTTCACTGACCGGCACTGGGAGTCGGTCCTCACCAATGTAGTTTCTCCTTCTGCAATTATTATTTAAGAATTCTAGTCAAATATTTATGAGTCTTCTGTCACTTCATTTTCAACCTTCTTGCAAAGGCGACACCTCCAGATTACCTTAGATGCGATTGCACAGGTTCTCAGTCTTTTTTGGGTGAAAAATCCCGACTACCCCTACACCCCGCTCTCTAGGCCACACCTCAATAAGATCCTCACATTCCTTCATGGCTCACCCATGGAGTGGAATGACTGGTAATTTAATACTTCGCTTCTTTCCCTTCGGCAACGGGTTGTGAGGCAAATTATACTCACGAATATTTTTTCTGTCTCTCATTTCTCCTCCTTCTCCCTTGATAAAGCCCTCTTTATTTATACTCTTTTGAGTGGGTGCCCTATTGATTTGTCATCCCACTTCTACTCTCAGATTCTCACCCATTTCACCACCCGAAAGGATAACAACCTCCCCCATTATTGTCTCATTCAGCAGCTGCTTGCAGGATTAGGTCTTTATTTTTCAGATCTTTCTCATCTTCAGCTTGCGCTCCCTATCACCTCCACCATCTTTGCCTAGAGTCGACCACACACTCACCACTTCGCCAAGGATTCCAATGAGCCGCTCGATGAGCCTCTCCCTGAGGTGCCTTCCTTTCAACTTGATGGTAGACCGTCTTGCTCTATCTAGTTCTACTCTGACTCCTCGGGTCCTAGACCATCCACACCTCCCCGACACTCCACCTCCACCTTGCTGATCACTTTGGGCACCTATATTCCTCTCAATAGCGTATATATGCTTCTCAGTCTCAGCTGCGTTCAGATCTCTTTGTCGGTTTTAAGCGTCTTGACTCTTGTTTGCTTATTCAGAAGGCGGCACTTTGATGATTGTGGCGTCAGTATGGTCATCAGTCTTTTGGCTATTCTTCTAGGTCCGAGTGATACCACCTCTTTGGCTCTTCTTGACAAAAAGGGGGAGACATTTTTTTTATTAGGGGGAGACATACATTTGTGATGGACTGTGTACTGTTTAAGGAGAGTTTTTCTTGTGTTATTCAGGGGGAGTTTTGATGACTTCATTAGTTTTGATAACTTCATTAGCTTTGATGTCTTTATTAGTTTTGATGACTTCATTAGCTTTGTTATCTACTATTGTTCATGTTCTTTCATGTCATTTGTGTTGCTATATGTTACTGTGCATGATTGTCTTATTTTTATTATCTCTATTTGTATTCTATCTGTTTATACTAATCATGGTTGCTAAGGCACCATAGCCATAATATCGGTACGGCAACTACAGTATCGACACGGCAGTTCTTCTGTCCTTAGTCATTTACTTTCTGTATTATTTTTGTTACTCACTAGGTATAGCTTTTTATGTATACGCATTCTATTTTGGTGGTGTCTAAACCCGTACTTCTCTTATATTTATTTTATTTTATATGTTTTTCTCGTGGAATTGCCAAAGGAGGAGATTATTATGGTCATTTTTATATTGGCATATTTCGTAACCATATTTATTTGTGTGTCGATATTGGATTGTGTTAATTGAAGTGTTGTATCATCTTATTTTCATAGCTATCCGTTCTCAATATCCTGCGCCTGCTGCACGCCTGCTATGAACTTGAGCCCTGATTCCAATACCGTGCCGCCAGCTACTCACCTTCCATGCGCTCGAACCCAGTTTTCAATAGGCATGCACCCACTGTTCGCTCGCCATGAGCTCAAGAACTAATTCCAATAGCCTCCCGCTCGGTCCTCACTCATCGTGCGCTCGAGTGCTAAAACAATTAGTCGTGTGCCCGAAACTCGCCTCCTGCTTGCTTGAGTGCCTGCGGGTTTCTCTCTTGAAACTCTAGGCGTGCCCACTACGCTTGAGCCACGTTCGAGCGCCACAGTAAATATCATTTTTTTAAACGTATGTTTTGAGCCTCTCTATATATTTTTCCATTCTTTCAGTTGCCCTAACTCTTACTTTTACATTTTGGAATACCCATTTTGAGAGAAAATAAAATTCTCGTATTTTCATCTTACTCCATTTGAGAAAACCTAAATTATATTCTTATACTCTTGTGTCAAGGTTTTTCTCACCACTTTCACTTTACCATTGTAACACTTCCTACCTATTTACCTTCGTTGGCGATGTTGGTAGTGTGAAAATAGGGTTCTGGTGGTATTTAGTACTTCAAACGGTTCGTGAGAGAATATTGACGTGAAAATCGAAAGGCGTCTAGTTTTATTACCGCGGGCAAATCTAAGGAGTTCTTTAATAGTGATCACGTGATAGGAATAAGTCGGTTAGATTAGTACGTTGTTATCATATGGTCTATAAATTAATTTTCATGGTGCATATATTTCTTAACCGTTGAAGTTTAGAGGGTTTTACTCAATAGCCGTGATTATCAAGGTTTTTCTTTGTCACAAAAAATTATCTTTTTTATTATTATTTAACTCTTTATACTTGTTATCATTTATATCATCTAGATTGAAATATTCTTTACTTGTATTGAATATTTATTTACGTACTACTTCTACTAATCTATCAAGGGGTCAGAATTTTTGTGTGATTTTGGATGAAATGTCCCCTTCACACTTCTCCCTCAAAGCCACTCCCCTACGAGTACGCCTCTTT
This sequence comes from Nepenthes mirabilis, assembly GCA_025585075.1. Classification (NCBI taxonomy): domain Eukaryota; kingdom Viridiplantae; phylum Streptophyta; class Magnoliopsida; order Caryophyllales; family Nepenthaceae; genus Nepenthes; species Nepenthes mirabilis. The sequence goes on from JAODPA010071580.1 coordinate 28,726, forward strand.
TTCAAGAAGCTACTCTCCTACGAGTGCACCCTCACAAAAGCCAATCTCCCATGAGCGCACCCCTCTCAAAAACTGCCCACTAATCGAGCACATCCTACGAAGTACTGTCCTCCAACTCCAAAGCCGCTCCCTAATAGAGCACATCCTACGGAGTACTGCCTTCCAATTTCAAAGTCACTTCCTAGTCGAGTACACCAAATAGAGCACTGCTCTCTGATTCTAAAGCTACTCTCTAGTCGAGTGCATCAAACGAAGTATAATCCTCCACCAACACTCAATCCCCTCATCCATGTATCTACGTATATTTCTCATCCTATCTTTCTATTTAACTAAAAAAGATTAATGAATTGAGCGTCGGAGGATATATCGGGGAGCGAGTTTCGCTATCTCTGATATCTTATTTATTAGTTGTGGTATATAGAATTTAGATTCGCGACAACGAAGATAAGACCCGCTTTTAGTCAAACACTCAAATTCGACAGCTCTCTAATTTGTTTGGTAATTCGAATCTCGAGACACATCAATAGTGATGAAGAATATTCTTGAACAAGTCATTTAGCCCTGAACTTTGAATCATTAACTAAAAAGCTATTACATAAAAATAGTCAACTTATATATTGAAAACTAGATGAGCTAGATACTTGTAATGTTAGTTCCCTATCTGATTAATTTAATATTGTTGGTTTATTTGTATTTATTTTGGATATATTAAAAATAATTGTGTAATATAGATTTAAAGAAAAATTGAATTAAGGAAGCAATTTCAGTGCCTAAACTACGCCCGACTCATACTCGTGTACTTTTGACAGATTGGGCATGCCCAAAAAGTGCCCGAAGTGACACTCGAGCTTGAATTCCAAAATGCTCATACTTGAGGGGTGCCTGAGGCGACGTTCGTGTGCAAATGGTATTAGGAGCTACACAAGACGCGCGCCTATGGCGGCCCTTGTGTGCTGATTTTACTATATAAGGACGCGTGCATTATTATTGGTTATTTCGTACAGAAAGAAGAGAGAAAGAGAAGGGAAGGAAGAGAAGAAGAGGGATTGTGAGGTATCATTTAATCATATCTGTTACATTGAATATTCAGGTATGTATCCACGTGACATATTCTTAGTCTATTTTAGTTTTCGTTTAGTTTTGCCTATATTTGATGATTTTAATATACATACATAATATTTTTACTTACTACTTTATTTATTCGTGCATGTATGTTGATTTACCGGAGCATTTGAGATTTTATTTTTAGCTTTACTAATATTCACAGATTTTGTTCGTTTTATGAAAAATTGATAAATATTTTGAGGTACTTTGTTGATGTATAAGTATGTTCGTAAAAAAAAAAATTACGAAAATTTACATATGGGTATTGTATGTGATATCCATGCAATATGCTTTGAGTCAAACTCTATTTTATGTATTCGATTTGATATATATACTTTCTCCCGTGGAGGAAAGTTTTGTGATTAACTTTTCTGAGTGAAAATTTTGGATTTATAATATAGATATCCTCTCCAATTTGTATTTTGATGAAAATCACCGTAAGGAATTAAACTAAATTAGTATATTTAGACGTCCTAATATATTTAGACAGACTTGATGATTGCATCTCATACCCACGGATGGCAAAATAAAGTAGCTTCATCACTATTTATAGGGGAGAATATATAGACGATCAGTCTACAGTCTAAATAGTAATAATATGACCTAAGGTTACCGAGATTAGAAGTAACCATTTTTTTAAGTCAGTCTTTTGATATTTGATTCTCCAATTTGAGTATACTTTAGATTTTTGATATTCTTTACCTATATTTGATTTGGATATTTGAGATTTTAATATTGAGATTCACAAGTATTGCTTGCAATTAGAATTCAGTTGGTTTCGTACATTCAGAACATTTAGCCTTCATTTTTTGATTTTACTTTTGAGTACAAGACCGCATTTAGATTTTCATTGGTTTGACATATCAAATATTTAAATTTTGACTTTTATGGATTTTGTTTTATTGATTTGCTATTTTGTTCTGATTTTTTTCGTATGATTTATTATATA
>JAODPA010071591.1:0-20435 GCA_025585075.1 Nepenthes mirabilis
TCTAAAATTTATTTTATGTTTAAAAATTTATTTTAACTAATGTAAAAGATGCAAGTTGCTAAAAACAAATTAAGAACAATAGTCCCAAAAAGAGAACTTTCAAAGATATGGCAACCTTCCCGAGCTCGATAATATGGCAAGATTTGTACTTGTTCTAAGTCTTTTATCTTTTTGGCAACAAAATCGAATAAGAGGTTCTTTAGTTTTTTTGCATGACAGGCATTAGATGATCTCTTATATATGAACAATCAGACCACATTTATTATGCTCTACTTTCTCTAGATTTTAATAAAATTTCAAGTGAAAATTTTATGTAAACAATCTGACCAACTTTCTTTAACTACTCTACCGTTAGAGAAGTTGATATAGTTCTGGTTGAATAAATTCATTTCGTCGATGATATGGGTATTAATTATGATGATATGATAAATATTGATGACATGGTAATGGATATTTGAGGCTCAACGACAAATCTTAGAGTTGGAGTTGAAAATTGGAGTCATAATTAAGGACAAGCTATCTTAGGATATTCCACCACTTGCTTTGGGCCACCTTCTTTACATACTAGATCAATGAGGTTGAAAATGGATGGTCTTTATTATATTATATATTTACCTAAATTGTCCTAAATTTCTATAAATTAGGAAGAGTTTATTTGATGAAGTGTCTTGAAATTTATCTTTCAACTTGCATTCAAGAGCTTCTAGGAGAACTCTTACTTTTTAGATTTGGTGGATTATATGTTGATCTTCTTTTATATTTGTCAATTTGTTCTTTGGTATTTAATTTTGAAATTTCTCTTGTTCTATTTTCTTCTCAAATTCTCTTCTCCACATTTCAATTGGTATTGATTAGTATTCTGACAAGTCATTGGGAGGAAGACAAGACAATATCCAAGAGCCCATCGAAACATACTATGGTTTTAGTAATATTGAAATATCTGAATTAAGAAAGTAAATCTAACAATTATAACAATATTTTGAGCACATGGAATCTTATGGGTGACCTGAAACATTTGAAGAAGATAATTCAAAATCGACCGATGATAACGATTAATCAAATCCATTCCATGGAGACTACCACTCTATTTCCGCAGAGGAGGGTGTACACGCTCGTTCTTCTCAAAAGAAATGGCAACATTATCAAGAGTTATAAAATTATAAGATTGAGATTCTAAAATTTGAAGAAAAACTCCATCCCGATGATTTTATTGATTGGATGAACAAAGTTGAGCATATTTTTTTTTACTCAAAAAGATAACAAATTTAATATAGGTAAAACTTGTAACTACTAAATTAAGTAAACATGCTTTTATATGGTGGAGGTTCATATGTAAAAGACAAATTTTGGTAGAAAGAGCAAAAATCAAATGTATGAAAAAAATAAAATGAAAGAACACAGGGAATTTTTTGTCCAAAAATGTAGGCCAATCTTGTTTCTTAAGCTACATACTTGCTATCAACGAGAATGGTTAAGGAGTACATTCGTAAGTTTGAGCAACTCATAATATATTAAGAAATACAAGAATATGAAGAGCAATTTATTACTTAGTACCTTGGCAAGTTTCCCAGAAAAATTTGAAGTATGGTGAATCTATAACCACATTAGATCCTCAAAAATGTCCAAAAGTTAGCTATTAAAGTGGATAAACAATTCAAAGAAATATATAGTACTACCAAGAGATTAGCCAAATCGGGAGGTTCCTTAACCAACTGACCCAGTGCTCTATCGATTGACACTAACATGGAAGACTAGAACAGCTCCAAATTCGAATCAAACCAAACAAGTAAGCACTTTCATTAGGTGCTTTAAATGTTAAGGAATCTGCCACATTATTTCAAATTATCCAAATCCCCAAATTGTTGATCTTATGAAGGAAGAGGAACAATTAGAGAAAGAACCCAATGAAAAGGAGGCGCAGAATATATCACCTACATAAAAGAAGTATTGGAATTTGGGTCACTTCCGTGTGAAAATTATTATTATATTTGCTGGGTGCGCTTGCTCAAATGGAAGAAAAGCCAGAGTGGTTGCACTTGGCCAAAATAAAAGAAAAGTCGGAGTGGTTGCACTTGGTTGAAATGGAAGAAATTTCGGAGTGAAATTTCAAAGAGGTTCGTAAGGCTGTAGAGATGAAAACTTGACAGAATAGTGTCGCCAGGATAAAGTCACATGTCAAATTAAATACTGATGACCGAAGACTCTAACTGACAACCGAAGAAACTGATTGAAGGTCGTGGACTCTAACTAATGGCCGAGAACACTGATTGATGATCGAGGATACTAGCTGATGGGCGAGGACAACTTGTCTAGAAAAGGTGATCATCTGTAAAATTTGCATAGACAACTAACTTTGTAGAAAAGGAAATTGACTTTCAGAGTTGGTAACTGACTATGCAGAGTAGGTCAACTGCTCATAGTAGAAAGGCAATTTCGCAGAATAGGTAGCAAGTTCTATAGTACATGCAACCACTTTGCAAAGTGAATGGTTGTTCGATACCTTATATATGTATGTATACAGAATGCGAGAGTGTGGCGTGAGAGATGAAGAAACACAAAAGAAATAAAGGAGTAGTACTTTACTCTTGTTCTTTGTTCTTCGGGGGGTTTATGTAATCAGGATTTTTATAACTAAAATTTTACATAGTAAAATTTTATGAACTAAGTGTCCCGTGATTTTCTCATTTTTATTCAGAAGAGAATTTTTACGTAAAATTGTTTGTTTTCAATTATCTCTTTTTTCTGTTGTGTACGTGTGTGTTTATCATCATCATCTGCTCAATTTCACCATCCAACCGGCATCCTTTTTCCCAACAAGGAGAGAATCTTGCAATCAAGTATAGTGACAAAATCAAGATCTTTCATGGCAATGCATCCGATTAATGGCGAAACTACATATTTCAATATCAGGGCACGGTGAATGAAAGATATGTGATTTTATAATAGATAGTGAAATTTGTATCAATGATGTGTCCAATACTATGATGAACAAACTTAAGCTACCCATGAAAGATCACCCAAACCCCTATACATTGTCATAACTACGCTGGAGTAACAAGATACTGGTAGGCAAGAAGTTTTTGGTAACATTTTTCACTGAAAATGGATATAAAAATAATGTCTTATGCGATGCCATACCCATGGATACTTGTCATCTCCTTCTTAAGATACCTTGGCGATATAATCAAATATCCAATCGCATGTTTTATTAACTTGTAATCTTTTGTGAAAGAGGGGAAAAAAGTTTATTTTGGCCCCTATGTCCCATTTAGAAAATTTGAAAGGTAGTAATGATGGGGATATACTTCTATCATCTTGGGATGTTAGGTAAGTTTTAAAATAAATTAAAAATCATTGTGATTGTGATGGTGGGTCACATTCACTTGAACACTTGACTCTAGGCCAACTCATTTTGGAGGAATTCTTAGATGTTATTATGAATGATCTGTCACTCAGTTTACCTCCTTGATGGATATTAAATATTGCATTGATTTTAGTTCAAGATTGTGATTTTGAATAGACCAACATATTGGATGAAACCTAAAAACCATAATGAGTTACAATGATAAGTGGATGAACTCTTAATAAAGGGGCAAATCTATAAGAGTCTCAGTCTCGGAAATCCCAACTTCACTTGTTTAAATAAATGGAATGTGACATATCTATATTAATTGTAGATCCATCAAAAAAATTACTATCAAGTGCAGTTCCTAATTTCTCTATTGAACGATCTTTTGAACCAACTTTATGTTGTGGTCGTCTTTTCAATTATTGATTTATGAATTGATTTTCATCAAATTCAGATGAAGCTTACGGATGCCTCTAACCTTGACATTGGAGTGGTTCTTAGCCAAGAAAGAAGTCCCACTGCATATTTAGCTAGAAACATAACTACTTGTAAGAAGTATAACACTTACGATAGAATTTTGTGCCATTGTACGCACTTTTGAGCTTTAGTGCCATTATTTATTATCGAAAGAATTTAGTCTCTTTTTCAATGAAGAAACGCTAAAAATTATCAACAAATGACAAAAGCTTAGTTTACAACATACTTCTTGGGTTGAATTCTTTCAATCATATGATTTTCTCATTTGGTATAAATTCTAAACCCAAAACATAGTTGTTGATACCTTAAGCCGAAGACGCTTGATACTTTCTATTTTGTAGGTTAAAATTATTGTATTTGAAGTATTGAAAGACTTATATAAAGATGATCCATTGTTAATTCAACATATAGTGGAGTGCATGGCTTGCTTGGTTAAGTAAATTTTCTTCCTAAATGGCTATATTTATAGAAAAACGTATCCAACTTTGTGTTCCTTAATATTCTTTAAGGGAGGCAATCTTAAAGAGTTCATACGAAAAAATTAGTAGGATAGTTTGGTTAAGATGAGCCCCTAGCGCTAGCATAATAGAAGTTCTTTTGGCAAAACATGATGTAAGATGTTAAGCAACTTCTTAAGCAATGCCGAATGTGTCATGTGGCCAAAACTCAAAGCTAAAATAAGAGGTTATATATGACATTTGATTTCCACGGGTCTATGGGAACATGTAAATATTGATTTTATGTTTAGGCTACCATGAATGCAATGAAATAAAAAATTTATCACGGTAGTAATTGATTGATTTTAAAAAATGACACATTTTATTTTATATAATTGAAGGATTGATATTACAAATATTATTGATTTGTACTATTAAAAAATAGTGAAGTTTCATGGAGTTTAAAAAACTATTACATTGGATAGGAAATATAAATTTGTGGGACATTTTTGGCACGTACTAAAGAAAAAAAATAGACACTCAGCTTAACATTACATCCTTTCTTCCAAAAATAAATAGATGAATTAGAGGCTATTAATCATTTTCTCTTGAATCTATTAAAAAGCGTCATCAGGAAGAACATTCGATAATAGGACTTAACATTCGCATAGGCTAAATTTGCCCATAATTAGTCCCAAAGATAATTTATGAGAACACCATTTAACGTGATTTATAGTGATAATCTTATTAGGAATATCTTATATTGATATATTATGTGGTTAGAAAAATAAATGGCCTCAAAGTTACTTAATTATCAATGATGACTAGCATATTGCATTCGTTTGAAGACCAACATTCAGTATTTTAGTCCCCGATGCACGCTTTCTAACATATAAGTGCATTTTGTTTAGAACACTAACACTCGATACACACTTGTCTAATGCATAGATGCATTCTGTTTAGAACGTTTGTGCAACAAATAAGCATAGTTTATCTAGAATTTTTGTGTCTAATAGATATATGTATTGCACATGAGTGTAGTTGTTCCAAGATATCTACACTAATTCATGCTCATCTGATGCTTGTGTATTTTTTTTGTATTTGTCTTTGCACTTGTACAACATTTAATTAATGGGATGCTGCCTATTTTTTAGATGTGAGAATCTTCTCTATAAAATACTTTCATTTTTTCATAAATGTGAAATAGAAAATTGACTGTAAATCCTTGGACTCTCATTGTCTAAATAAAAAAAATATTTATTGTTAGAGTAAAGAAAATTATTTTCTTAAGATAAAATTGTCAATATTTTCTCATTTAATTCTTTTCACTATTGTTTATATACTAGTTTTGGCCTACAAACTTTTAGTATAGTGTTGGTACATGGACAACTAGATTTTACTAATGTGTAAAAATTCACTAGGAAGCAAATAAGTTCATTAAGAAGATAAAAAATTATCCTGTTTCACCACTGTGAGAAAATTGAGAAATTTTTTAATAGAGGTTATAAGTTGGAAGTAATTACTTTAAAACTTAATATGACTGTACAACTCGACAGTAAGTTAACTTTCATATTGTATTATTTTTATTGGTTAGAGAAATTTGCAGAGTTTACTTGAATATTAATTATTTTTGAGGTTTTTTCTTCATCATTAAAATTTATATATTGTATTTAATTATTATCTCAGATTTATTTTGGCACTTATTATTTTTGCTAAAACCATTTTCTATTACGTACTTTTAGATGTAAATATATTTTATGGATATTGTATATTTGTGTATCTTTTGTTTTCGCTATTTGCAAAAAGTTTAAACAAATTATAATTATGGATCTCCTAGTCTTTCAATTTAACATACGCCCAATAGGTGTTATTTCAATTCTATTACTACTAACTTTTAGCAAATAGGTCGTAACCCGAACTCAACAAATCAAGAATATGCATTATAATGTGCAACGTCACATAGCTAAACAAATACTAAGTATAGAAATCAAATGGACAGGCACCGACGTACACAATAATTTAAGAAAGGTGATCTTGTATGGCTTCATTTGCGTAAATGAGTGGTTACCTAACGTAAAATTTCCAAGCTGCACACACACACACGGTTAGATGGGCCATTCCAGATCCTCAAAAGGATTAACGATAATTAACAATTATAATAACGCGACAAATAATAATTAACAACAAGCCATCCTAGGATACTTCATCTCTTGCATCGGGCCACGTTCCTTGCCAACTCAACGAGGTTAAAAATGGATGATTTAATTGCATAAGATGTCCTAAATTTCTACAAATTAGAAATAGTTTTTCAATTAAGTATCTTAAATTTTACCTTCAACTTGTATTTAGGGACTTCCCAAAAAACCCTAATTTTCAAATTTGGTGGATTCCACATCGATCATCTTTTTCAGTCATTGACTTGTTATTTGCCAATCAATTTTGGAATTCCCCCCTATTCTAATTTCCTCCCAAAATCTCTTCCTCATGTTTCAATCGATACATTTTCCGATTGTACATTCCTGAGAATAGGAAGAATCAGACAGAGCAAGGGCCTTTTCTTTCCATCCGCCCTTCCTAGAGTGAAAGAATTGTGTAAACATACGAAAGGACTTATAGTTTAATTGGTTAAAACATACCACTCATAACGGTTTTATTATAGGTTCGAGCCTACTAAGCCTACTATCCTCTTCTCTTCACCCGATACAAGGCAGTCAAAGGCCCTGCCACCCTACGGATCTCAATCTAGCGGCAGCACCTCAGCAGAAAAGGCTTCTCATTAAACAAATTTTAGTTTGCACACACTCTCGTCGATTACACCGCTTGCACCTTGAAGAACCCCCCCTCCTCTGCTACCGGCAGCTGCACTATCTTGCGGTGAATTGTCAATGAAGGACACAAGAATACACCAAGTTCTTGGCTTGCGGCTTTATTATCACGCAAGTGGAGAAAGGTCAACTTCTCGCATGACAGTTGCCGGACGAGCACTTCACATTGTGCCCATGTCGAATGCTGCTGTGCAACAAAGAGAAGCAAACTTGGCACAAATCTCATCTCATAGGAAACTTCGAGATCAAAAATCACGTTACACAAAAATGTTGGTTGATCCAGTTACACAATTTTCGCAACATAAAATTCCGATAGTTGCACAAAATCAAAAAGAATTACATCTAACTTAAGCTCCAGGTATTCAAACAGAAAATCCTCATTCACGGTTACCGAGGGGATCATCGTCTTCGCATTCCTCGTCCACGGCCACGGAAACCACCTGATCCACGGCCCATGGCACTTGCAGCAGCTTCTCCTTGTGCACTCTCCGACTGCAATGCAAATATGTCAAAACAGAAACCAATTGCTAAAACCCCCCACAATTACTTCAGGCATATCAGACAAACCACAGAAGGTTTCCACGGCAATCCTCTTTTTTTATTTTTTTATTTTTTTTTTGAGGGAGGGGGGGGGGGGGGCGGGGGAGTTTTGGAGGAGGGCCACCATAAATTTAACAGCAAACACAGAGAGGGGCCTGGTAGAGTAGCATCCTGTCTAAAACTCATTTTACACTTTAGTTTAATAGCTCCAGTAGGAACTTGTACCTTCATATTTCTACAGATATCACTAATCTCCATACCCTCGCTTTGGAAATATCTTTTATTACTTTCCATCCATATATGAAAAATGATAATGATAGGGTTGACAGCACCATGACTTTTCCAGGAAGAACTCACCCAAATGAGCTCTACAACCGTTGCAAGACATTAATGAACTTCTCCAAAGCATATTCTGATCTCTCTTTTCCAGTAAGTTTTTTGGAAGACTTTCTGTAACTTCAATCAACTGACTATAATTTATAGAAATAAGCTTTTTTCATTGTTATGCCTTTAACTTTGAAAAGACATTTAAAATTCAACTAATAATATGAACCCTAAACTGTTTTCTGTCATCAAGTGATGTCACATGACTATCCAGAAGGCTTGGTTTCTGCCATAGTATAATAGCCAATTGAATAAAAGTTTCAAATAAGAAAAAGAATCAAGATGCACAAAGAGTTCATGAATAGACCAACGCAATCAAATGGCAAGAATTGCCAAGAATTATGCAATGGGATCGAGGAAACTTCTAGTATATCCATGGAAGTAAATGCTTAGCCAGAAAGGGATGAAATGGAGTCTTCCAGACAGTTCTTGGACAGGGTAGAAAACAGTTCAGACAAACTGCGGGAATATCACTCCTGATATGCCAGAGTCAACTGTTACCTTGGGATTCTTCACTGTTTCATCCACGCTTAAGATAAGACAAGCAGCCTCTGTAGCTGCATTAATTGCATTTATCTGCAATGACAAAATGGAGTCTCAGACACCGAGAAGTAAACCTTTGGGAAGAATATATCACCATATGCAGATAAATGGACAATTCAAACAAGGCAGACCTTCACAACTGCAGGCTCCCAGACAAAATTAGCAAATGAATCGGCAATTCCTCCAGTATTTACATCCACCCCATAATTTGCACCCTCACCTATCCCAAAAAAGAAAAAAAGGAAAAAAAAGATACAGCAAAAAACCCATATAGACAACATTCAACAATAAAGACTATATTGCATGTCATGCCATCTTTTGTGCTCATTTGATGCAGATAATTCCAAGAAAAAACAAACAAACGAAAAAGCAAGAAATAGATATTCAAACCAGAAGCAATCGCATGCTTCTGTCTCAACTTGTTCAGGACATCAGTAGCATCAAATCCAGCATTGTCACAAAGCTGCCGTGGAATCACCTGGAAAAGGGAGCAAATGAGTATGCAACGAAGTGAGAACATGTGAGATAATCTGTGCCAACATAAATACTACTATAAGGAAGTAATTAGCCCAAATCTAAAATTCCATAATTTTCATGTCACAACCCACTTTTCTCAAGTAGACAGAATTATACTCCCTTGCAACTATCCTTTTGGGTTTATCCCTCCAAGAAAAGTAGAGGAAGAAGCAGAAACTTGTGGAAATTCACATTATGCTGATTATCTTCGGTTATTTTGCAGAGGGGAGAAGGCATCTATTACGAAGTTGGTGGCCTGCCTTGAGCACTTTTCAGCTTGCTCCAGTTAGGAGCTAACCTTCCAAAATGTCGAAATCTCTTTGGTGGTGAGAATAGTGGTTACAGGAAATCCATTTTGGAGTTTCTCAAATGAAGGAAAACTACCAGTAAGATACTTGAGAAAGCCTCTCGTTGCTTCAACACTTAATCTTAAGATACCTCTGCCTGAGGAAGTAATAAGGGAGTTTTTGCTAGCCTTTTCTACGGTCTGCTGTTGCAATGGGAAGAAAATAAGCCTTGCAGCATGGAGTGTCATCTAGACCATACAAATAGGATGGACCTGGGATTAGAAGTACCGTGATACGGAGTTAACATGGAATATTGCACGGAAAACACTATTGTGTAAAATGGGTCCATATGAACCATTTCAAGGGTAAAGATTTATGATAGATGAAAGGCGTATCAGCAAAATAAGAGCTGGAAGGTGTATCAACGAGGCAAAATTCTGATGCTCAGCTATTAGTTGGGAAGACATACTAAGTTTACAGCAATTATGTGAGAGATATACAGGAGGCGAAGAGAACTGTGCTTCCTACTGTGCATACTATGGCTAGAGAGGAATAACAGGATTCATCAAAAGTCAACTAGATCAACTGTCCAAATGATACATGTTTTAGCCCAGCAACTACAGGATAGGCTTAAATGACCTTTATTAGATTTGTGGACCTTTATTAAATGACCTTAATTAAATCTTTGTTTGTTTCATCATTTTCCTTAGTGTTACCTAGGTGATTAATATTGGCCTGTATCTCCAATCCACAATTTTGTTGAAATACAGACTGTACTTGCCCTATAATCTGTCCATGATAAGGCAAAGACCAGGTGATAGATGCTGTAAGCAAAAAAGAAACCCCTAGGAGAAGGCTATAAAATCAGGAAAAATAACCTATCTTCCCAATCAAAATATGCAGAACCCTGGTAAAAAGTAACCTTAAAACATTGTGTTGAAGTCTCTTCGACCTTGAATATTGCAGGAATTCTCATCCCAAAGATGCTAAATCAAGGACAAAGAGAACTACTCCGAATTTTCTCTCCTACAAGGCAGTGGCATTTCACCTGCACTGTCACTGGATTGCCCAAAACCTCTAGGCACTGTTGAAATGCATATCGAATACCAAACAAGCTTTTCAATGATGGAAAGATGAAAATTTTCTGCATGCCACAAACCGGGATGCATATCGTCCTGTGAATACCATCACGACAACACCTATCAAATATTAAAATACCGGAATCCCAATACACTTCTCCAGCAACACTCCTTGACAGATACCATAAAATAATTAGGCATACAAACCAAAGGCTATAGAAAAATGCAATAGGACATATTAGAATCTGCTTATATTGAAAATACCACCAAATAAAATGAGAGGATCCACATTAATACATGAGAGCAAAGTAAGTTTAGAAGCCACGGTCTGAAAAATAGTACATCCCCAAGGGCAGAATTCCTCCAACTAGGTTTCCTTGAACATACATTCACATGTTCTCCACTGGAAATAACATGTTAGGACACAATTCAAAACACTAGCCATGATCCAACATGCTATAAATTCCTCCCAACATGCTCCATTTCCTCATGGTGTAAACAAAGCATGCAATTTTTTCCTAAAGAAGAAAATAAAATCAAGATCCTTCTCCCTATATCTTCAAAACAATCCTTTTTAGATAGAATGCTTAATCACAACCTAGTACAGATTAGGACCAAATGATTTGCAATACTTCTCTGCAACAGTCTGCTGTTGATTCAAGTCCAGAGCCCTTTTATTCATTGGTAATCCAAGAATTGGATTTTTACCTGTCCATATTACAAGTTAAAAGATGGAACTTTCACAATTCCAAGTGGGTTTGGGGACTAGTAATTCATATGAGTTAATATCGACTTCTACTTGACCCATGACACATCCATAAACAGTCATTAATCGTAAAGCATCAAAGGAATATGAAAATATCATAATAACAGATCATGTGCAAAGGTCATCCATCATTCCTATAAGGGGCCGGGAAATTAGTTCCACTAAAACCTCTTAATCGATCATATAATGAATTAAAAACTCCAATAAGATATGGACAAAAGTACTAAATGCAAACGAAGCTACAACATTCTTCATGACATCACAAATGGATATCATGGCTTGGTTCACACCTCAGCCACAGATAAAGCTGCAGACTACTTGTGGTTCTCTTCATCATTCAAATTAGGCCTATTTTTATATCGTCATTAATCAACAGCAGATTAATTTGCATATAAACATGAAAATATCCTGCATTTTCATCTCCAAATATATCAAAACAACTCATGACTTCTGCTTAAAAAATTCTTCTTCATCACTCATAAGATGAATAAACCAATCTCTATGTTTCTACTGCATCTGAATCAGAAATTAAAACAGTGAATTATCTTGTAGGCAGAGATGACAATTGGGCAGGTTCAAATACATTTGTAATCAAGCTGTGTATTCACCTTGGCTGAAACCCGCACAGGTAACAATTGTGTTTCAAACTCTACACCCACAATTAATTCATTGGGTTAGGTGGGTTGAGGTATCTTTCCATTTGGAATGTAATTTTTTTAGAAAATATATCTCATTAAGCTAGGAATCTAAATTAACTTTTTTACTTGTTGAATTTTACAACCAAAACAGCGTTATACTTGTCAAAATTTTATATGGAAAAAACAATGAAACGAGAGAAAACTACGCCAATGAAATTAGATCAGAAAAAAGCAGACATGAACAAAAGATCACAAAGCCAACCTAGTCTAGTTGGATATTGAAATATATATATACACATGACATTAGCAGACAATTGCAATAGCAAGGAAAGTGATGTCATCCTTCCACCTCTATTTGCATGTCAATCCTACAGCTAATATTTAACCACTTTGTCTCAGACTTAGTGCTCCCGAGGCTTTATTCAAGCAGATAAACTTACAATAATTTTGGGATTGTGACAACCCCACTGTAATGATCAGCTTGGTGACTGGATTGCTAAACATGGACCAGCTAGTTCAATAACTGCATTAGAAAATGCTCATCCATATTCACCTGTAAAAACAAAATGCCTCACCCAAATCCTCTATTCAGGGAAGGTTTGGGTAAAAGTTCAGTAAGGTATGATTTATTAGTAGCCACTCCAGCACTACGATCAAGATAGGCTACCCTATTCAACTTACGAGATTACCTTTATAATGCAAGAGCTTTTGATATTTTGTTTTCCAAACCTATTGAACAACTCTTTGAAGAGGGATGCATCACCAAAATACCGAAAAGCCACACCAACATACTGAAAAGACAAAATAACACGATACCACTTTCCGTTTCCTTCAGCATAATTTCTAGCATAGGGTAATGTGCAGCAGATTATCACAATTTTTGTGGAAAACCGGAAATGAGGATAAAGATAAGGATAACTAGTGTAATCTCCAATAAATGATAAGAAATAAACACACCACTCTTAGCACACACATCTCTATGATAAGTTTAGCACTCACATCTCTATGATATGCTCCAGTTCTAAGCTGATAGAGACTCTTTTTAACAGGAGAGCTAAAATAGTTTTGTACAGGCTTTGACTTCAGTAACCATGATAACTTTGGTGCCTGGCCTACTTGCATATCATAGAGATGTGAGTGCTAAACGTATCATAGAGATGTGTGTGCTAAGAGTGGTGTGTTTATTTCTTATCATTTATTGGAGATTACACTAGTTATCCTTATCTTTATCCTCATTTCCGGTTTTCCACAAAAATTGTGATAATCTGCTGCATATTACCCTAAGTTAGAAACTATGCTGAAGGAAACGGAAAGTGGTATCGTGTCATTTTGTCTTTTCAGTATGTTGGTGTGGCTTTTCGGTATTTTGGTGATGCATCCTTCTTCAAAGAGTTGTTCAATAGGTTTTTTCCTTTGCTTTTTCCTTTTCGGCATTTCTTTTCCTTTGCTTTTTTCCTTTTCCTTCCCTCCCCTATTATTCCTGCTCTGCCGTTGCCCTAATCTCTCCTTCGAAACAGAGCCCGATGGCTAATCAGCATAGCACGATAGCGCTGGCCACGGCAACGTCTGGTATTTTTGATCCTCTTCACTATTAACAAGATTTCCCATGAAAATCGTAATTTATCCTCCGATTTCAATCGATTTCTCTCTCTCTCTCTCTTCCTCTCTCGCTCTACGGCGGCGCAACAGCTTCTCAGGGAAGGGTTTTGTGGGGAAAGAAAAGAACACAATGTGGCTGCTGGAGAGAAAAGGAGAGGGTAATATGAGAATAAAAAATACGGGATGCAGGAATAGTTATTCCCTCAGATCTGGGAATAAAATTACCTAACAAACATGGTATTTTTTATTTCTTAAGATCTGGAAATATTTATTCCATGTTAAAATACAATCAAACAATGGAATAAATATTCCGCAAGGAATAAAGTGGAAATAGAATATCTATTTCTACCAACCAAACATGCCATAAGACTAAGCCATTTGATCATTAAGACCAATCTGAGCCATGCCTTCCCACTTCCATAAGCAAAATTTATGGAGATATTATCCACTTAAACTTAACAATGTGAGCTCGCTACTGCATGAAAGAATGTTAACATCAAGAGATGGGATCCAAATGGTCCATGTTGCTAGGACTCATACGAATGTGTCAGTTACTAGTCGACATTATAGTCCGACCCACTTAACCACACTCAGGCATTGACCCAAAAGGTGTTCCACACTTTAACAAACAGTTTGAGAAATGTAAATGCTGTCAAGTTTTAAACACGTGCAACAGCACTTGTTCGGAAAACATCGTTTTATCGGTTTTGTGTCATCCCTTATCTATTGAGAAAACCTTTCCCTTGGCAGTCAACAGGATGGATCCTTCTGCCATGTATGGAACTCCCACTTTAGCACGACAAGCATTCATCTTCCCATCTCCCATCTAAGCCTTATTTCTCTCTTTATTTTTGTTCATATAATGTTCACTAACCTTGCTGGCTAAGGTGCTCCATGTCACCTCAAGCTTGCAAGAGACATCATATTATGCATGAGGCTCCTGTCATGAAGTGACTAGGCTAATGAGATGAACACTGCAGAGCCATTGAGATCTATTGATGATCTGCTAATGCTATTATCATAGTGTCCTAAACTGATGCTATTGTCTGACTCAAGCTGCTGAAGTAGATGATGTTGTCAATGCTTTGTCACTGCTACTGCTGCAACACTGAGCTATAGTTGAAGACGGCACCAAAGACAGTATTAACAGAATGGTGTAAGAGTTCAGTTACTGCAGAAATAGAAAGATTGTAGTAGTTCCATTAGTTATTAGTAGTTAAAAGTTGTTAGCTAATATCCTACTCTATAAATGCAGCCTTCTTATACAGAAATCAGAGTGCTATGAAATGATATGGAATCTGATTAGAAATCAAGAAGAGTTGCTTATGTTTCTTGTCTCCTCCTAAGTTGCAGGCCAAGCTTTCCAATTGGAAGTTCCTCAACTTTTGCACACTTCCCACCTTATGTTCTTTTTATCAAGTGGAAGAATTGCCCACTTCCTAACAGCTCCCATGTATACAGTCTAGAACATACACTCTACATCAAGCATCCAGGCATGCCATTCTCAGTTCTATCAAAATCTAGGGCCAAGAACTCTTCCTCAAGTCTGCATCAATTGTCCCACCATGCATTGACTACCACCTGCCTCCTGGCTAGGTCCCTACAGGAACACTATCTGGTAGTTCCAGTCAGCCTACATAGTCATCCCTCTGGGAATAGCATGGGTTCTAGGAACTGTTCATGTGCAGGTACCCGCTTCTCGCCATGAACCCCCCCCCCCCCCAGCCTCCCTGCAAGCTCCCAGCAAAGCACATTACTCCGCAACCCTGTGCTGCTGACACAGTCAAATCCCTCACAAACAGCACAAGCAATCACCCTATATCCCCCCCCCTCTGCCAACCAACATGTTAGACGTGTCACAGGCTTAGAATCTCTACTCTACACTCCATATTGTACTACCATCCTTTTTTCCTTATACCCATCTGAGTATTTGCATAGGCCCCTGAACTTAGTGTCAGAGAGGACTCTCGAGGGAAACCCTGGGGCAATTCTAACACGCCTCTTCTTGTATTGCGCAGGTTCTGGATTCCTGCATTCATGGTTTGTCGATTGTCATCAAGGTTGTATCCAGAATCCCCATGACGCATAACAATCCAAGATTGAACACGTAGCAAATGCATCTCATCCTCGTAATATGTATGCATAACAAATTTCAGTCTCTTTTTCTTCTTGTCTGTTTCTTATTTGTTCTGTTTATTAACACCTTTTTTTTTCTCCATGTCTTCTCCTTTTCTTCTTCTCTTCCCTGAATTTCTTGAAACAGTGTGTCAGATCTTGTCTTTTCCTCTATTATTGACACAAGTACTCTTAAAGAGTTAGAGCAGAAGACCTATATCCTCCCGCTATAAGCAAATAACATTTCCACCACCTTGCAACATTTATTGACTACTTTCTAGAAGTTACAAGAACCTTGATTCTAACCTCCAGGAAAGCCAATAAGCCCAGTTAATTCACTTCAATTAACTGCCTAAGGCTACATCCTAAGGGAAGAGCCAACTTCCTCATCTCAGCTTCAAAGTTCCAGAATGCTCCTCAATCATCAGCACAGATGACCAGCTGCCGTCCTGATTATACCTTCATTTTGCACTCCATTAGCCATATCCACAGTTTGCACAGGGTTCTACTGCCCTCTTCCATGTCCAGTGGAGAAAGTTTCTCCTGCATAGCATCAGTTACATAGCCAGATGTATTCAGACCAATGGTTATGTTCTTTGATTCTCATTGTATCCCAGTCCTAGCCATCCCCCATGAATAACCCCTTTTCTCTCCTCACCTTGTCCATTTTCCTTAGGCTACAGATGAGCTAAGTACATTCAAGATAATATTCCCCTAGTGCATGCTTCCAATGGATGACAATTCTTATAATTGATGCAAATATTGACTGATATGTATCGATATTAGGGCCCTCTGATATAAACATTTCCCAATACCCCAACAATATTGTAATATAAATATGTATTGACAATATTGCATTATGAATTTGTATCAGCCGATACAGTCCTGTTAGCTTATAATTTTTATGAATTTTTTTTCATTTAATATATTTGATACCGATACATATTGTCTAAAATGTTTAATAATGACATGACTGTGACAGATACAAATATTTTCATCCATTCATCTGATGGACAAGACAAGCTGAATGCATCTTTTTATATATGACAATTTTGGTGAATGAGACACGAGGGGGGGTTAATATTGAGTTGAATATACGGACAAAGACATTAGAACCCAAAGGTTTTATATTGTCAAACGGAGACTGAACACATGAAGGCCTACCAAGGAGGGACTATTTTAAGTACTTCAAATCAATTAACAAAGACCAGGCAATGACTATATTACTCTTGAATCAAAACAAGTCATAGGAAGTGCAAGAAGTGCTGAATGGGCCATGTGCGAATGCCATATAGTACTCAAAGTTAAAGGAAAAACTATAATGTAGCTATTACGACAGCTAATGCCTAAAAGTGAGTGTGGGGCGGCTAAATAGGCATGTGCAGAATCCGTACAAGTAGAGATGAAGATGTTAAAAAGGATGTGTGCTCATAGAAAAAACTATATGATTGGTGATGGTGATACAAAGAGGACAAGGTAGTATCAATGAAAGAGAAAATGCAAGAGGTATGTGTGAGGTTTTCTGGACACGAGAAGTGAATACCCCTTGGTGCATCTGTAAGGAGATGTGAGAGGATAGAAAAAGCCCATTATAAAAGAGATAAAGCCACAACAAAGAAAATTTTGAAGCAGCTCATAAAGCAAGATCTTGAATATTTCAACCTAGTAGAAGAAATGTCCCATTACGTAGTTAAATAGAGACAAAAAATACTTGTAGCTAACCCCAGTCAGTAGAAGGCATAATTTGGCTTAGCTTTCTTCTCTTTTTTTAGAAAATGAACAGTGAAGCCATAATAGAATCAAAGAATGTTGACTTTGTTACCCAAAAAAGAGAAAAAATTCAGACAAATAAAGAGCAAAGAAGCAGATGAAGACTGAGAGCAAAGAATACCAATGAGAGCAAAAAAGGGAGGGGAAGGGGGGAAAAAGAAAAAACTGTGATGTCTGTAGATCAGCCAACTGTAAACTCCATGGCTATAGATTATGTGAAACGGAAACTGTCAAATCATAACAAAAAGGGACAATACTCAAACATGACATTACTATGATTGGAACAAATAAGAGCAAGTTTTACTCAGTAGTCTTCGTAGCAACTAACATAAAATGCGATAAGTTAAAATCAAGGACCAACCTCAAAAGCTTTTGCATAAGAGTTTATGAAAAGTTGAGATTTCCCTGCAATAGTATGGGCATACTGTCTTAAGTGACGACTTGTCTCCATCTGCAACCAACAATATCATAATTAGAATGAATTTCTATATAACCAAAGGAGCTACCACACAAAAACTTGAGAAGCCATGCTATGAATTTACATCAATGGCACCGCCACCAGCAACCACAGTAGAATTCTTTAAAGCTCTTCTAACAATCATGATAGCATCATGTAAACTCCGCTCAGCTTCATCAATGAACTGAAAATAATGCAAGAAATAAAATCAATCAAAGGAAAACACAAAGCAGATGACAAAAACTTTTTTGCAAGTACTATCATAACAATTTCACACCTGATCAGCCCCACCACGGAGAACAATGGTGGCTGTTTGACCAGATGGGCAACCACTGAATATATTGAACCTCTCATTTCCAACTTGCTTCTCCTCAAACAGCTCACAAATACCAAGAACCTTTTCACAGAAAAGATAATTCAAATTATTAAGTCAAATAAAGAAACACAGGCAAATTGACTAATGACAGCAATCAACTATATAAGACCTCATCAATGATGTTGTTGACAGATGTCTGCACAGCCCCACCAGTTGCAGCAGCAACTCGCTGGAGATCTTCTTCAGTTACACGACCCGCACAGAAAATATTGCGATCGGCAAAATACTGCTTGGAAGAAGATCATACAGAACATTTGTCAGAAGCAATTCATCTTGTCCCAGAATGATGCCATTAAAAGGAAAAGTTTAATCAGGGAAGAAATGTACTAGAATAGCATGCAAAAAAATGACAACTAGTTGGGAGCTGACAGAACAATTCAAAGGCATGAGATTCCAACCCATCAAATCATCCCTGCATAAGCCTTCTAGTTATTGTTAAGGTAACCAATTAAGCCGCCACAGAAAATTAGATTTCCAATGTTTCACAGTGGTAAATGCATCAATAGAACAATTTACCAATTTTCTACAAGAGAAATTAAACAATTTCACGGGCAGCAATATTGGTCACCCATAATTGCTTTAAAGTCGGAACACTACAAAGATTTCTTCAGGTAGCTTCTACACCTCCCATAAACCTCTTCCATCCCCCTCATCTCCTCGCAAGTGCACTAGATGATCTTCGTTTACATAAAAGAGCTCAAACATGTTTTTAACATTTTGTCACCCATTGGTGTCACCCCAAGTTTCTCTAACATAATATCTTTATAAATCATATCCATCCGCTTTCATCCCTTCACATCTCCTTACAAGAGCACTAGATGGTCTTTACTTCATATGTCCAGACCACCTCAAACACGTCTATTGTATTTTGTTTTCCATTGGTTCCACTAAGAGTTTTTCCCATACAACATTATTAGGAATCACATCCATGCTTATACGACCACATATCCATTATACATGTTGGTAGTTAATACTTAATTGTCAAATACTCGGCTCCAATAGCACGGTTGGCCTAATACCCATCTTATAGTATGCAGTGTAAAGGGGGAGAGCACGTTTTCAAAGCCTATAATCTTTGGTAAAGGTTTATGGTTTAAAATCACAAGGGGAAAGAACTTTTTCCTTCCACATGATTGGCACGTTTAGCATGAATGTAGGGGGTGGGAAAAAAATGGAAGGGGTGGAAGAAGGGGGGGGGGAGGGACAGCTAGTAGCATATTGGTGGGGAATAGATGGCACAGGTACTAGCCAGTGGAGCCGGGGGGTGGTATGCGACAATGTAGGGTGGCTTTTTTTTTTTTTTTTCCCTTCTTTTCCTTTACACCCGATTATCCTGCCCTTTCCCCTACATACATTTACCCCCTTTGCCAAACATTAATAAAGGGGCAAAAATTACCTAGTAAGCTCTCCCCATTTGCACCAATGCAAGCTTGCCCTAAGTTTTGGGGGTATTCTCCAATCACATATGATCCTTGAAGCACTTATCCAATCATCCAATCCACTTTTTAATTATCTTTCTACCATGTTCATTCATTACAACTTACAACACATATGCGACAAACAAGGAAGACATGTCAGACAAAGAACCCACTTGATGGGCCCATTTATCTCATAACAAGTAAGAAAGGATATACCTCAAACTCTCAAATGTTTGATTCAGATCTTAGTTCATAAAATAACAATATGAAAAGCCTTTGCTATAGTTTTAGATTGGAAGCCCTACAACGGTGATTTACACTTTTGAACTAATGTTGGGCTTCCACAAGTTTTACGGTGAGATTGAAAAAGCAAGAGAGGGTTTTTAGCCATGATCAAACTGACTTGAAGGAGACCACAATCATCAAATGTAGGTGAGAGATCGACAAGTAGGATGAAGGATTCGATGGGATTTGTATAAACCACCAACACTTGTAGCATCAAAACCCATTTCTAACATTTTTATGGGGTACATTTCCTGTATTTACCAATACAAATAACTGAGTTCAATCTGTCCTAAAATATGCTTTAAAATTACCAATAAGCTTTTGAACATTTTATGTAATTACTAATTAGTAATCAGCAACACGAAATATTGTCAAATATGATAAATAGATAATAATGTTAATATAATACATTTGACTCCTAACGGGTACAAAAAAAATGCTTATCTGGAAGTAAAATAAGCTATAAGTTTGAAAAATCTCAAAAACAGAAAACATACCAACCCAGCAACCCCTACCTCTCACATCTCACCTGTCACCCCCTACCCCATCCCCAGTGGGCAACCACCACCAATGA
>JAODPA010071591.1:20490-30776 GCA_025585075.1 Nepenthes mirabilis
CAACAAGCTAACAGCAAATCCCATTCTCCCTCTGGCTCACTTCCCTCTCCCCCTTGCTCATCCTCCAAGGGGCGTCCTCCATCCTCAGCCACTGTTCCAACTCTTCTAACTCACCACCCTCTCCCCCTCAGGGGGCATCCCCCCAATCAAGGAACAAATTAGCAGTTGTGATCACTGAAGCAAGGACCGCATGCATTATGTAAAGCATCATGGCGGATTATTCAAAAGACACTTATAATGATTCTGATGGTTATATTATAATTATTGGACTCAAAAGCAATAAGAGTAATAACTAAAAAGAATTTTTAATACGTCTCTACATATCAAAAAATGGACATGACCTCAATTAAGTCTTTAATTCTGTGTCATACAAAACAGAATGTGTTAATATCATAGGTGATTTTGCCAAATACATTCCATAACCAAAACACACCTTACGAAGTTGTTATGTAGACGTTGTATTCTCCATTATGGACGCATTCCAAAATTCAAATATTACATAGTCCCTGTAGCATATCAGTGGTCTCAATTAAAAGGTATCAAGCGATACGAACATATTTGTTTCATGCCCTGCCACCACCACCCTCATTCCTCCCACAAGCTCTCTCTTTTATTGCTGCATCTCTACAAAGGTTCCTATCGTAAACCCTGAAACTCAACTACGGAATTCATATCTAGCGACTTGCATCACCAAAAATTCTCCATATGCTATATTGAGCCAGTTTTCTCATCGAAGTAATGACTGCACTAATTGATGGAAAATGGATTGTGTATTATTATAGGAGGTGCAAGATTAAATAAAGGGAATGTAAAATGGGGGACACAAGGTGCAAGTTCAAAGGACCACAACAGAAAGTATGAAAGATAGAGGATGATCGATGAAAGTTATATCATGGGAATTGAATATGTGCTGAAAAGCATCATGATGATAATGTTGGCAATAAAGTTCAAAAGGAGGACGGTAAGTAGAGGGAAGAGAGCAGATGGGTGAGGATAATGAGAAAAGGATGAGAAGATGGATGATTCTTATATGGTAGATTGATTTTAGAATGTGGTTGACATCAAGATATTGAGTTCATCATTCATCCTAAGCTTGTTAAATAGCAGGAAAAGCTAAATTTTGGATGCATCAAAAAAGTAGTGTGCATGAAGTAAAATTTTAGTCATCTATGTTTGGAGATGCTAAGAGATGAGCGGGCATCTGACTTGTATAACAAATTTTGGACAGGTGAAGGAAAACTTTGAACCACTAAGCTTATTTCTGCAATGTTAAAGAGTACCATAACTCAATGCAATATTCACCACCACAAATATCTCAGAAGATGGTAACCCACTCTCATTCCCAATACTTCAGTGCAAACAAATAAATTTCTACAATTCAATATTCAGAAGCTTATAATCCTCTAGAAGCTGAAACACAGATGAAAGAAGATGCTACCTGTGTTGCCAAATCACCAATTGCTAATCGTGAAAGAACAATCTTCGCACCACTCTGTACACATTTATCTAATTTATCATAGATGATATTCCATTCAGCATCCACAATTGACTGATATTGGGATGGATCTGACAGCCTGAAATGGAAAACACTTTGCCATTGGCTAAGCATCACAAGTAACGGGTATGTCAAAAATTCAATATAAGCAACAAACTCTCACCTTATTTCTGCATTTTCTTTCTCTGATTTTAATTCCAATTCAATGTTCAGAAGAAGTATCTTTGGATTTACAAACTTCTTCGGTTGTTGTTCAAAACCAGCATAGGAGAATGTCTTTTTGAAAGCAACGCCATTTACCAAAAAAGAGTCTCGCATATTGCCTCCAGGAACCTATATATAAAGAGACAATGCTCCAATTTATTAAAATTTACAATTGCAATAGGGCAGCAGAAGTAAAAGGGTAATAGTAAAGTTTTCATACCAGAGGAAAGAAATTAAAAAATATAAAAAGAATCAAAATCTTCTATGCAAATGAAAGTGCAAAACTAAGCAAAAAATTACATCAACCAGATGCATTGAGAACAGGTCTACTATCTTCTGAAAAGAAGCATCCACACAACAGACAAACATTAACCGAGCTACTTTAAAGACCAATCGAAACCAGAAATCTTCCAACAAAAACACATCTCACAAGCTATCATCTCATCTTCCATAGAGGTCCAGAAATGCTGTTTCCACCAACAGTACTAATCTAATTCACATGAATACACTGCCTAAGAGAGAATACATGAATAGAGGTAAAGGACACAACATGTCATATTCATCTCAATCAAAGTGAGTTTGGTATCTCTACAAATATTTAAAACCCAAAACCAGAACATGGTCTAAAGGTGGAAAGCAGAAACAATCAGGATTCAGGAATGACAAACCTGTTTGGTCGTACGCTAAAAACTGGAATTTTTCTGGTAAATTATTTATCGCCAGATAAAACCAACAAAAAAAATAAGGCTTCTCCCACACTACCACCACTTTCTTCACCCACCGACAGCCACCTTCTCCCCTCATCATCACCACCTTTTTGCCCAATACAAACCACTCCCCCTTTCTTCCTCTATATCTTGAGGTACAATGACAGATCGAGAAGCATGACTCGAAGGAATTGGCAGAGAAATTTCATGTTATATATAGTAAGCCTTCTAATATCCGAATTCGATAATTGACCAACAGATCCTGAGTCTATCTAATACAGATTTGGTCGCAACCTATATCAACACTAAATTTTCATCCATGGTCTACAAGTTTAAATCTATTGGAATTCGAGGATTGACCAATGTGTAAATCTGTCCCTTCCAATGTACAGTGTCAGCACCTCAAATTTCATTCAAAGAGTCCTCTTTCAGCTTAAGGAGCTCCATCAATATTATAGTTCACTAATAAAAATGAATATGGATAGCATTCTACAATCTTAGTTCAAATTTTCTTTTATGTCAAATTTTTATTGGTGGTGAAAGCCAATAAACTGATAACTTACTCCATAAGAAAACTTCCTGCCCCACCAAGAATCATATGAGCTGATGAAAGCAAATATAACGATAACTTACTCCATAAGAAAAGTTCCACCTCCATCAAGAATAATCTAAGCTCACCACCAGATGGGGACCTACTGCCAGAAAAAGTGTTAGAAGAGAGAATCACTCAATCCTTTCGAATGTGCTTCAGCTGTAACACTATAACTCCTCTTTTACAAGGTCAAGTAAAACTTAGGCTAACAGGGTAGTTAGAGACTGGTCCAATCACACCATTAGGTTGCCCCAAAGGAACACCATAACTTATACTCGAAAAAAGGGGGTTCTGTTCCACCCAAAAATCACAGAAATGAACTTCCTCGGCAAGTTCATTTCATCCACTACTAATGTCTATTACACTTTGTGGTGAGGAAAAATATAAATGGCCAAATATCTCCTTTTGAAAGGCAGATGAGCTATGAGTAGAAAATTATTAAGTGCATATTCAAAATGTAACAACACCGGCCAATCTACAAATAAAAAATTTTCACCCGTGAAGAAGGAAAAGAGAACACCACAGAGAAAAAACAGATGAGTTCACGTGTGTGTATGTGAGCTTCTGGGTGTGTGTGAAATGGAAAAAGGCTTTTTCTTTTGGTTTGGTTAGTTTGTCGCTGTGGATGGATAGGTATGCATGTGGGGAAATAGGAGGTGTGTGTACAGGCGTGGGGGTGGATGTGGACATTGGTGACTGTATGTCCAATCAATACATGGTTTCTCAAGCACAAAACATAGATGTTGGACGGATGCGTGATCGCCGAGATACCAGAACTCATGCCATATAATTCCAGGCAAACGTAAGGATAAATTTCAAATTTTGCTTTTAATTACTGTAAATGTCAGTTGGTCATGAACTAAGGAATTGAACAATAAACTTAGGCACTTTTTGAAGAATGCCAAACAAGGGAATCGTGCAATCCTAACATTCCTAGCCATGACATGGTTTCTCATATTTGGTTAGCAACAGATAGCCAAAAACTTTCGATATCCAAAATCAATATATTTTCCATACATTTGCCCAATCTCATATCAAACTCAACCATTTTCCAATAAGTGTTTCATTGAAGAGCAAATAGTATTTCAAGCACAAAAATATAACCCAATTACAGGGGAATTCTATAGTCCTTCACTTCTCTAATGATAATTCCTTTGCTAGACCTCACCTAACAAACTACTTTTGGTGTTTAGTCAAATGATTCCGCATTTTGATGTGTTTGTTTGAAGTGGGCAAAAAGTCAGGAATAGTGTGTTTAATTACCAGACCCCAGAATCTCCAGCCTACAGCGAAAGAAAAAAACATAAATATATGCATCTATTTACTTCCATATTATACCCATCTTTTCTTATGAAGATGTCATAGATTTACCTTTTTTATACCAACCAAATTTAACCTGTCACCATTTCCAATTGAGATGACAGCATCAACAACCATAGATGCAAAAAACTCTTTTTCTCCACCAATCAGCTTCGAAGACAATGTTGTGGCAGCACACTTGGCCAGTAAGCTTTTCTTTTCTTCCAAACTTTTCCCTTCAATGCTGACAGCTAATTCTTTGATCTTCTCAATTGCCTTGAATTAAAAACATGCAAATTACATAAACACAATAAGTGATGCAATAAGAAGATGAATGGAAATCTTCAATTCAGAGTAACTATTTACCAATTGGCATGCACTTCGATAACTGCGTATCAGATTTTGAGGGTGCACTCCATCCTCAATGAAAGGCTTAGCTTTCTCCAAAAACTCGCCAGCAAGAAGAACCACAGTAGTGGTCCCATCACCAACCTGCAGGAAAAGCAATTATAATATGTCAAAATGTTCCATCCAATGAGTAATGCCATGATTAGATGAATCATGAATGATATTCAATGTACTAGAAAGAGAAGGTTATGCTATTGGGTAATTTGTGGAATATATTATGTCTTAAACCTTTATTCTGCTGATTGGATCTCATATAGGTTTATTCAGATCCTGCAAAGGCATTAGAAAACGAGATCTTCTATTTTCATATATTATATTTTGTGCTCAGAAATTTCAGACAAAATGCAGACAGAAAAAATCATTAGGAAAAGTTCATCTGAATGTAGAAATGCATCTACAGCATCATGTGATTGTCAAATACTTCTAAAGTAAGAGAAAATTTATACAGACAGCCATAATTCCAACTACTCTATGTCAAATTATACTGATCAGGATGTAGGGCAATTAAAAATAAATGTAAAAAGTAACTTCAACTTAGATGAGAATTCCAAAATGATAAAAAGGTGAAACTATAAAAGATAAATACGAGGTGAAAATGAGAATCAAATTAAAAGATTCCTTAAAAGGAGAGGAGGAGGAGGAGGAGAGAGGGGAGTTTCAGATGGTTCAAGCATCTAAAACATAAGCCAGCTAATGAACTAGATAGATTGAGTAACTTGGTTAAGTTTTGGTGAGAAGCAGCCTACAATAGCTTGGAATGGGATCATTTAAAGAAATTCATTTGCACTCAAAATTTCAATAAAGATCCAATTAAATCAATCAAAATGGTGCTGACCCACCTAGTGAGACATTAAGATTTCCTTCAGTAAAAAAAATAAAAAAAATGTACAGCTAATGAAAAATCATTGTGAAGTCTAACTTGCAAGATTTAGAAGCCAATACCAAATCATTGTATATTACCTGATAAGCCCAATTGAAGTGTATGTGGCAAATTGCTTTATGATGATGAGCCCCACAAACAGAAATACAAAATAAAAGATGACATTCAGTAAAGAGGAGCAAACAAAGCCACGTATCCTTAAGCCCAATGACACGAATCAAATGCCTTTGTGGAGCATAACCAAGGTCTCAATAAACTAAGCTACCCTCTGCATGTTGGTTTCTGTGGCAGATTGTATTTCTACCAAAAACACAAATGATTATAGCCAACAAATTAAAAAAGGGACGGACTCATATTTGAAAATTTATACCAAATTAAGATGACTAACCTTTCATAATTTACTTTCCAAGGAAAAAAATTTCACAGAATATGTATTTACTATTTCTGTGTTAACAGAAAGGAATGTTTCTTGCTCCTCAGAAAGTAACATGAAGTTGCCAAGTTAAAGATTTCTGAGCTATTTAAAGATTACTGTTTACCAGCAATTCACTATATAAAGTAATCCGTGTTTTTTTGGTGAAACTTGAAGCATCTAGGCCTTCTCACCTTTAAAAGAAATCCTTAGGATCCTTGGGAAGTGGTAATTGCTGCAAGAAGAGCCTTCAGCAAAGTTTCAACATAAACTAAAAAACAAAAGTACATAGAGATAACTTTTATTTTGCATTCATTTGTAGGAAATATATTTCACTTGTACGTTGGAAGTTATTTTAGAAATAAATTAAGCAAAAAAGGCAATCCCTCATATTTATTAGTTGGAAATCTACAAAAAAACAAGATGTAATACCGGTCCATATACACAGTAACCTGACCGACCCGGACAGCCCAAGCCAGACCCACAACCTTGAAGAAGGCACTAATAATCACAATTATTAGTGAACAAGTCTCAAGAGGACTTCATCTTCCCCAGTGGTGGAAAAAGCCCATCTCCCACTGGCGGCAAAATACCATCTTCCCACTGGCAGCAAATGTCCCCCCCAGAACATCGTTTCCCATAACCAAGTGTCCCCAGATTTTCTTCATTTTTTTATGTTCAGCTGTTAGTCCTCATCTCCACATGCCCACTTAGTCACAGTTGTTTATTTAAGTTAGTTTCATCCTCAGAATTAGGTAGGTTGAATTGTAATCAAAAGTTAAGTGAGTTTATCTCCTTAAATAAATAGTAACAAGTCCTTTGTTGGCTGAGTGATACCCAACACTTAAGCAGACTACTAAAGGTAAGCGAGTCCCTCTGAAAGGTGGGTGTTTTCCTAACTTTTATCTTTATATTTTCAGTTATTTTTGTCAATCCAAGTTCCAATTTATTGTCAAACATGTGTCCACATCATTTAGTATCAAAGGAAAATTGAAACAAAGGGTTAGAGGAATCCGAAACAGAGCACGGCCCCTTTTTTCCAAAATCTACTACAGAGGTGAAGTTGAAGAATTATGGCAATAAAATGGAGAACTTTGAAGGTGAATTGTTGAGTTTACAAGGAGGCTGCCTGCACAAGAGACTTCCAGGCCAACAACACCATATTTCATCCCGGAGGAGCTGCCAGATGGATTAGAAGCTGGGTATTCCAACTCCACTTCCTTGCAACCTCCATTGCCACCAAACAACATCATCCAGCCACAAGTAACATTCTGCATCCGCCATGACAACCTGTCGCCCGGTTGTCATTTTCCCTAAAGACTTTCACCTGAGCAATAGAAAATGTTGATAAGAGTATTCAGGTTGTTCCTTAATTTGATGAAAAATTGGGCCCCGAGGTCTACTGAGACTGGGTCACCGCACTCAATGCTTTCTTCAAATGGAAGGAGCTAACAGAAGAGAAGAAGGTGCAATTTCTCAAACTTTGGGGCCTACTTTATCCTGGTGGCAACACTATCGGTTGAGTCATGACTAACGACAACACCCCTAGGTCAACACTTAGGCTGAAATGAAAATCAAACTAGAATGGACTATCCGCAGACTTTGTCTAGAAATTCCCACCTCCTCAAACAAGAACCAACCAAGATATCACCAGATATGCTGGGGAGTTTTACAAGTATCTACATCAAGTCAACTTGTGGACGACAACGATGATACTTGAGTGGGGTAAAAAAAATCCATCCACAATGAACTGATATTACATCACCTCACCACCATCGAGGAAGCACATCAAATGGCACTTAAGGCCAAGGAAAAAGTAAAACAGACTTCCCAAAGGATCAACCAAGGGAGGGAAATTGATCATCCCTTCAAATGAACAGTCTTGGAAACTGAGCAGCCCAAGATTTCTGGGGCCCTGATGTCTGCTGGTCGAAGAAGGGTTAGGGAAGAAGAATGTTTTCAGTGCGGAAAAGGATACAGGGCCCACAAGTCTCCAGAAAAGCAACCTAATGCAAGTCAATCTTGTAAATCAACTGGAAAGTGACAACAATGGCCCACCATTTATGCCATATAAAGAAGGAGATCCAGAAGAGGTGTGTGAACCAGACAACAAGGCAGAGTTTCTTGTCATTTGGAAAGTCCACACCAGCACAATAAGAGGATAACTAGATATAGACTAACATATTTCAAATCTATGGTACAATAAAAGAATTGATTCCTGGAGTTGAACAAATTTAATTTCAAAAGTGATGGTTGATATGCTATGCTTAAAATGTGAAAAGCATCTGAAGCAATATAAGGTTTCATGGTTCAAAAAGGGGAGAGAAATCGCTATCAAAAGTGAAATGGGGTAAAGTTCTCTATCGAAAGAGAATCTCTCTGTCAACAAAAGCCATTCAGATGACCATGGCAATTTGATCGCAAAATACACCATGATGGATACAACAACATTTACTCCCTTCACTCCCAAGGGCTGAAATTCTCCTTAAAGCCACTGCCCAAAAAAAAAAACAAACACTTCTCTTACAGAACCCGCTAGCTTATTTTCCATGAAAAGGTTTAAGAAGCCCAAGCTAAAACGAATTGATAATGCCACTTGAATGGACACATTGAAATTCAACTTGAGCATGAGCTTTTTAAAGAGGGAGAGGATGATGCAATACCAGCCCATACACACAGTAACCCGATCAACCCGAACAGCCCAAGCCCGACACAGCCACAAAGAAGGCATAGGTAAGGTAGCAAGGGAATTTCTTCTTCCCCAGTGGCAGCAAAACCCGTCTCTCAGTGACGGCAAAAGCTCATCTTTCCAGTGGCAGCAAATGATTCCCCAGAACATCATTTCCCAAAACCAACAGTCCCTGGAAACTTCTTCATTTATTTTGATCAGTTGCTACCTTATCTCCACAAGCCCACTTAGTCCTAGTAGTTTATTTAAGTTAGCTTCATCCTTAGAATTAGGCAGGTTGAATTGTAATCAAAAGCTAAGTAAGTTTATCTCCTAAAGCAAACAGTACTAAGTCCAGAGTGATTCTAAAATTTGAGTACCAAAGATGGGTGAATCTCGTTGAAAGGTGAGTAATTCCTGGACTTTTGTCCTTCAATTTTTAGTTGTCTTTATCTATCAAAGTTCTCATTTATTTTCAAACATGCTTCCACATCAAAAAGTTCATGAAGCATGATTTAGACTGATCAAAATCTAGCGACACCCTAATAAATATTCAAATAAAACTATTTCCATGGGCACTCGCCCTTGTGGAAAAATACAAATATCAGTCGTTGAGTCAGTTGTTTCCGGAGAAAAAGCAAGAAGATATCAAAGTTGGGCAATAATTTTCGCTTCTTCGCAATCACAGACTAGCCAGATTCCTAAATACAATGATATTATTTTCCAGGATGTGCAATTCCTTGCACTCGTAAAGAGCAGGGTAAAGTCTGTTTATTCCTCCTTTCAATCGTAGCCAACGTAAACTAAAGCTCAACAAAAAACCAGGGCAAAAAATGATTCGCCTTTGAAACCCAAACAAATTTTCAGACGTAGAAAAATTTCAGAAAAACGCATTACCAGCTGAACTAATCCAAAATATAATCAATTAACGAACAGCATATAAACAAGTAAATCAAATTAATCAAAAGTGCAAGTGACTCAGATTCATAGATAGCAAAAGCACCTCAGAGTCTTGGGATTTGGCGATGTCGACGAGGATCTTGGCGGCAGGGTGAACAATGTCGAGGAGCTTCATGATAGTGGCACCATCGTTAGAAATGGTGGTGTTACCCTTGTCGTCGTGGATCAACTTGTCCATACCTCTAGGCCCGAGCGTGGTCCGTATAACATCCGCCACCGCACAGCAGGCATTGATGTTGCTGACTAGTTGTGCTTTCCCTTGCGAAGTGTCTGTGCCTTCCTTGAGCAGTATGATCTGTGGTTGCAACATCGCCGCCATTTTTGAGAGCTCGATGTCAGAAAGAGCTAGAGGAGCAGTTTAACAACACTGAGAGTAGGGGAAGAGGAGGGTTAACTGAATTGTGCCCTCGCCTCGCCTGCCTAAAATAAAAATAAAATTAGAATTCCACGGAATTGATTCATGGCGCCCTCTAGAAAAGCCCATCTTTAATTTTATCAGGATCGGGTTTAGCCCAAACGGGCATTGTTCTGACCCGACTGATCCTCCATTAATGACCGTTGTTAACATCTCCCCCACCAAAAAAACACAAACTCATAAGTAAAAGAACCCCAAAAGCAATAAAATTTTGTACGACAATCATCGAATCTAATCTAACGATTA
>JAODPA010071602.1:0-30775 GCA_025585075.1 Nepenthes mirabilis
ATATATATATTATATATATTCCATTTTTAATTTTCTTTTATTTTCCAAAATCCAAATCAATATTTGGGCAAAACCGGCGCACCCCGGGCGCCAGCCCAACCGATCCAAATATCACCCCAAAATTTTTCAATATTTAATTAATTTTGTCACGTCCAATTTGCCCCAAAATTATAATTAATATTAAATTAATCCGAACAAAGATCCGGGATATTACAAGTTCTCTAATCTACACTATAATTCGAATCTGAGGACGTATCACATATCATAAACCTCTAAGATGATAGCGAGGATGGCTTTAAACAATTTTTACTTACTTAGATATAGAATAATTTTCATATTTGGCATGTAACCCATAACATTAAAATAGAGAGTAAAAACTGAGTTTGCTAACCAGGAGTGATACGGTCCTAAACAACCAATCCTTATTCTGTTAAGCCTAATTGCAAAATGTTCATCTTTTTCCAACAAGACCTCATTTTGCAAATTAACACCATTTTGTAAATTTTCACTCCTCTTTCAATCATTACTCCATAAATAATAAATGTGACATGGAGAAATCTAAAAATGTTACATCCCATCCTAAACGAGAGAAAAAAAAAAAACATATAACATGATATAAATAATAATAATAATATCAGACACAACAACATTACTTGGCTTGAACACAACACAAATTTAAATATGCTTGCTTGTTTTAATCAACATAAACCAAGCATAGTAGCTTATTTTTTATTATCTTGTCATATCAAGTCCATGTAAAAGAAAGCACTCATTTGTTTAGAATTACTAAGTTAATATTCATACATAATTGTATGTTTTTTATTACAAATTAATGTCTATGATTTTCTTTCATATGCACCAATAATGAGTTTATAACTATTTTTTCAAATTCACAAATAATTGGATCCAATTCTCAATTTCTTTGACTTTTACTTACAAATAGTAAATCTCTATTCCACAATAAATTACTTAATTATTGCTAAAAAAAGGTCACCAACAAAACAGAAAAAATAATTAATATTATATGCAAATGTGATATTAAATCTAAAATTTAATCGAGAGCACGACACCTCACACAAAGTTCCCTTACTAAAGAGAAGTGATGACCATGATTGGCAACCTATTAGGACTGCAACTCCTACTTAATAGACCAATTAAACAAGTTTTTTTTAACCAAAACTACTTCAGATGTGGGGGAGTAGATGATTCACAGGGATGAAACTTTTTGAGATGGAGAACAATTTTTGCTTTTTGTTTGGACAGCATGGAGAAAACGGTCTAGGATAATGCAATAGTCACAAGGTTTATTAGTCAATATTTTGGATTTTGGCCTATTCGTCCATCAAAATTAGCAGTCTTTTTTAACAATACTTCACAGATAAATGTACTCATTAAGATATGGGAGAACAGTTTTCATACAGGATGAGCAAATGCCCAATGAACAAAATGAACTTCTGAAGGCAGTAGGCTCATTACAATAACAAAGAAATTGACATGTAACACAATCATGGTATTCTTTCTTAAATGCTCGGAAAACCGCAATAACTCTATTGCATTACCCTAAAATATTAACAATATCCACGAACTGTGCACGATTTTCTTACCTTAGTACTGAAGGCTACAAATTTGCACCTGAAAAACAAAGAGAACATGAAGTATAAAATTAACTGCAAAATTGAACCGGACAGATACCTTCTGCTTCATTTTTTGGGGGGACTGGGGAATGAGGAGGGAATGTAGGCATAGCCCTAAGACGTGGAGATCTGAAGACATCAAAACTCATCCTTCATCAGTATGCTTCGTCATTCACGATAGACCTTCAACTAGCATTTCAACAACAAATTCAATTCTATACTCAAATGAGCTATTAAACCTGTGCCACAGAGAAAGAAATTCATATTGCAAATTTATCGGTGAATGTTCTAGCTGACTCGCAAGTTGTACCATATTTGCTAACCCCTTACATGTAATGCAGTGGTACGACATCTTGATTTGCATTGACAACCCTTTACGAGGGATGGAACATTTTCCCAAAATGCACCCCAAGTTTCATATACAGTGACCATGAGCCAACAACAAGCTCTGTAATCTAAAGTGCAAAACTACAGCTTTTTTCTGTTTTGCTAAGAATGAGAAACAAAACATGGCAAGGTTACATCCTAGAGTAATACCCAACATTCTTTGTGATGGGTCCATGAACGACTCGGGCTCATCCAGTTGCGGCAAAGAACAATCCGGTGGTCAGCCCATTGGCCACCAAGGCCCAATGAGAAAGTAAAGCCCAAAGGTAGTCCGAAAAGCTTATCTTTTGTGTACAGGCCCATAGAGAGCTGACAGCTCAGCCTGAGGGAGCAGCTTCCGAGGCTCCGCTAATCGCAGCAAAGTCAACTTTCCTCTTTAGCGATGGCAGCCTGGCAGCACAGAAGGCACCGGCACGGTAGGACTCCACTAATGGAGTTGGTGGTCAACCATAGAAAATCGTTGTACTCGCTGATTAATGGCAGGCCAGCCAACCCACGCAAGAGGGGACCTGGCCCTTGTCGGCCACCACCAGCCACAGTCATATCAGCGCCACAAAATAACATCTGACACGATAGATCCCGTCAACGCTTAGAGGCCAGTAAATCTCGAAGGAATACCTATCATTAGTCTTGACGCCAAAGCCCTCTCCGGGAGACATTATAAGTTCCTTCACCGTCCACAGAAGGGGACAAGTGGGAGGACAGACAAAGCTGCCTACAAGTAAGGTTGATAGAGCGAAGAGAGAAACCAAGCATCTTTCTCTAGCACAATTCTTTCCCTGATAGTGAACCACTCACTGTCGAGTGCGATCCGAGTGAGCCACCAACCGCGTGCGACCACAAAGGAGCCCAATCCTCCTATATTTCCAACCCACCTCCATGCCAGGAGCACCTATAGGAGTCAGACCTCCTTTCACATCCCCCATTCACGTGCAATCCTGCATCATCTAATATTGTCATTGCATCCTTTTGTTTCCTTGGAAAGGTTATTAATTTGAGCGCCGAAGGATAAAACAGGCTAACTTCTTGCTTACAGTTTGTGGTGCACAAGTTTTAGGTTAACATCGATGAAAACCGAACCTGATCCAGTTCGACCTGCAGCAGAAGAGTAGAAGGCTCCTGAATCGGTACCACGATCCGAGAACCGGAGACGCATCACTTTACAAGTTATCTAAAAATTCAACACTATAAATTAGATAGAAGATTCAAAATATTTCCAAAAAAATTAAATAAAAGAAAGAAACACAATTATTTCGTTTATTTATCATATAAAAGGACATTTATTCCATGCCTTGTCCAGCGCTTTTGTTTAAATTGGTTTGATAACAAAAATGCTTCTTGTTGAGAAGCATCACAAAACAATAACAAAATAGAAAGGTTTCCAATCTCCAGTTATAGAAGAAATGCCATTGCTTCTCTCTCTCTCTTTTTTCTTCCAATTTATGAAGTTATTTACCACAACAAAGTACTTGCACATTTTTTATGTTATGAATTTGGTGGTTGACCTTGGAGAATAATTGTCATCACAATAGATAAAATGGTCACACGGAGGAAAATGAGAGTTCAAAAGGTAGTGGGCAACCTCACTATAGTTAGTATGTGCAATGATCTAGAATGATCACATCTATTTTTTTTCAAATTACGTAATATTTATAATCATCCCTGGGAATATATAAAAGCATCTAAAGTACATAATTCAAGTCCTAAATAATTGTGTGATTATCCTCCTCATCAATCCACCACCACTTGCTCGGGTGTTCTCTTTAGAAAAAGAAGTGATATGGAAGAGGAAAATTGATTATGGCAAAGCTTTCTTTCTAATTATGTTCAAGTTAGCCGTAGGATAAAGGTCCTAATGGTGGTATTTGTAACAATACTAACAATATTTATGCAGTTAAAATTACAACGTAAGTATGATTGTTGCTCATATAGGACAAGTGAAGCAACGTAAAAATGATCAAAAAAAAAGCACATGGTTTTTTATGTCCACAAAGCGGATTAAATAACATGAACAACAACTAGATAATGTAAATTAACTTGCATTACCATCATATGCATTAACAATATAGCTAATTTAGTTTAATAAATGGGGAAAAACAAAAAATATGCACACAACAAAAAGTTGCTAATATATTACCAACAAACAATCACCAAAGATACGACATTATTTTAAGTAAAACTAATTACTAAAAAATGCACATAAATCATAATGTTACGGTTATATTAAAGTGAATGGAAGGGTCAATAAAAAAAAGCCTCGAAGTGTTCACTCAAAACAACAAAAGACACCTACGAGAAATAATGACAGTAGACCATAATTTATACAATAAATATTGTTGTCATGTAACTATAGCATTAATTTGTTAGATATATGATTTGTAGGATTATAGCCTTAATTAGGTGACAATAAATTGAGTTGTTTATGCTTGTCAACCCCATAAAATTAGGCATTTAATATTCTTGTATTATTTTATATAATAAAGGAAACCATCAAAGGAGAGGGATATTGAGTCTTTCATCAAAGCTCTGTCAAATATGTGAGAGTTTTTTCCCTAAGTTACCCATCTAAAATAAAAATATGATGATTTGATTATGAGTGCATATGCTATAAAATTTTCACTTTACAACATGTGACAGTAGAATATATTAGCAAATAAAGAACAATTAATGAGCGGCAGAGTACTAAAAGGACTAAATAAACTCAAGAAACTCTCTATATCTATCGAGAAGGCATTTGCAATCCTGTGATATGTTAGCTTCTTGATGCATTATGGACAACCTCTATGAAAATAGATAATCGCCACCATAAGGGTTAGAAGGACTACTAATATACTCCGAACGACAAAAAGGATGAGGATTTATTAGACAACCAAGCACATATTAGCCATCATTGCATCCTTTATGAAATACAGAAGAGTTGTAATTAAATGTTTAATCATTCTCTTTTGAAAGCCAGTAAAAGAATCTAGTCATTCTCAATCACATTGGTTCTCTATTGTCTTTCTTAATCTTACTCCCATCCCGAGGATCTCTTATCAAGTATCATTGGCTGTTTTACTTTTGAACTGATGTTAGAAACATTATCAAACTGGCTATTGGATGCTAAAAGAGAATCAATCCTAAAACATACAAGGCCTCAATGTATTTAAATGTAAGCCTTCATGTATTCCAACAACAGATAAATCAAATTTTTTTGCGACAAAAAAAACAATTAGCTCAGGGAAACCAATATATTTATGCAATCAAATATAAAACCTTTATTTTTGCTAGGCATCTTACACAAATTTTTCTCAAGGCAAAAAATAAATAAATAGACTGGAAACATTATATGGCCAAACTTAACTTTAAGAGCAAAGGGAAAAAAAAAAAACAGTTTCAACAACTAAGCCAACAGGTACTTAACTTTCTTCCTAATATACAACAGAAATTTTTGCAAAGGTGGCGGTGGTTATACCCTTTTAGGTTTAACGATGGCAACATAATTTTCATCTTGGCTGGACAAAGGAAATGGGTCATATAGTCTTTCCAAACACATCCCTACACCAATTCATCTTCACAAACCTATTGGAAATGGGTCATATAGTTTTTCCGGCATCTAGAAAATAGAACCATAAAATTAGATGTACACACATTTTTTAACAATGCTATTTGTTAGCAGTGGTGATGATTTTGTAACTTTGTTCTCTAAGTATCTGCTGATGTAGCTTGGGCATGAGGGATATGATGATGTTTCTCTCTCTTGTCTCCCTCTATTGGCTTCAAACCATATTTCAGAGTGCGCAAAAAAAGCTTCCATGCATTCAGCGACGACAGTCAGATTCCAGGCGTGTTGATAATTTGCAACATAATTGCATCACGAAAATAAAGCAAAGGTCACAACAGAGAAAAGAATGAATAACTGCCATTTGTTACCAGGGGCCACCAGCCCCACCACCCATACATTAATAACTAATATATCAAGTCACTCACATTGGAGCACGTGGAATATCCAAGGAAGTTTCAATCTCATATCTTATTTGATGAACCAAACTCCTACCGTTGAAGAAAAAATTAAATTCCTATCCTTCCCTTCACCTTTAAGTCAACCAAATGCCATCTAGACCCTAATAGCTTTTGAAGTCACCTTTTCTACAAGAAATTTAAGGCCCCATTTGAAATCCAGGAAGTTCAACAAAAAAGAAAGTTTGGAGAAAAAGGGATTCAAATAAACTTGAATTCAACAAATTTTCCCTTATTTTATCTTTCCCACAGATATACTGGTAACAAAACAAAACCTACAGGCACTGCTGCAGAACAATTGAAACAGAAGACCAATATAGATAGGGCTTTGCTTGAATCTAGTTACAATATTGGGGGGGGGGGGGAGGGGGGGAGACTGGAGAAAGAGAACAAATCAAACTGTTCCGATGTTTTATCAAGGATTGGAGTATCTAGGTGCCCGCTCCACCCCTTTATAGATTGTTATTTTCCTTCATCACTCCCAATTTGAAGAGGAAAAGTTCTTTCCACTGTCAACAGGCAAGAAGTGGAAGGAAAAGAAATAAACAAAAGCTGTCATGTTGTGGGATGGAGGGGAACTCAGTAAAAGGAGGAAATAAGGCATCAAGCCACGTCTTTCTGGAGGACCTGGGCTATGTTTTACTTAGCATATTAATAATTTTCCTATTCAGCTTCACCTCCAATAATTTTTCCTCATCTCACCTCCTCAATTTGACAAAATCAGGAGTGATTTTTGATTGAGTTTCCTCCTTTCTTCTTAAATACTACGTCCTCTTAAATTGGAGATCAACAACCATTCTCGAGCAATTTTCGAGTCCAAAAAAGTGACAATTCTTTTAATATCGATGCGTCATTGGATTCGGATTATCGTACAAATTAGGGAGCCGTTGGGTCTTCTGTGTCGGGTCGAAATCAAGCGGGTTTGATCTCTGTCTCCATTAACTTGGGTCCTGTGTATCACAAATAACGAACAAGAGGTTAGAAGATTGGCAATACTCATTTTCCGATTTATCTTCCGACAATCAAGCTAGAAATTTTTTTCAGTGGATAGAAAGATGCAAGGAGGATGCAAGAAAATGCGTGAATGCAATTGTAAGGGGGGAAAGTGAGGTTTGTGGATGACTAGGCCCCGCGGTTTAGAGGATGCGCTCGGTGGGGAGCGGCTTTGAGGATGCACTCGGTGGGGAGCGGCTTTAAAGATGCGTTCGTCAGGGAGCGGCATTGTGATCTAGTGGAGGACTAGACTCTCGTGATGTGCTCAACAAGGAGCGACTTTAAGCTCTAACGGAGGATTAGACTTTGGTGATGTGTTCAACAGCGAGCGCCTTTTACAATTGGAGAGAGAGTAAGAGCTATCTGATCAAAAGAGAACTAGGTTTTTCTGAGCTCTGTATGCTGATTTTGAGGTTCCCCTTTTCCTTGTGATGACAAAGGACATTTGTAATGTTTTGTAGCAGTGGTGTTGGCACCAAAGCTGGCGCCATGTGTCTTTCCAGGATTCGCCAGCCTGTCCCAAAGTCGGTCGTCGCCGACGTGTTAGTTGTCGCCTTGCAATGGTGGTGCGACCATGAATGGTTATTGCTGACATGCGCCTTATCGTTCTGGTTAGCGATTCATCAAGGCCTGTTGATGGCAGTAGTAGCGCCATTTCTGATCATTGACCATGGCTACCAATGGCAGGCGTTTATGTCTGCTGCCTCTGCGCTAACAAGGCTAGTGGGCTTCTCCATTGTGATTGGTCACGTTACAGGGGCTGTTTGCTGAGCCTGGCCGATCTCTATATATTGGCCGGAAACTGACTCCAATTGAAAAAGAAAATACATAAACAAAACCACTATCCATAGATAACAAGCAACCATTCCTCATCAAGTACTACATATGGTTTGTAGGAGTTTACAACAAACTTGAAAACATTCAGCATCGCGTAGAGAAACATGAATATGGTCAAATAAACTTGAAAACCTTCAGCATCATAAAGAGAACTAAAGGAATATGGTAGAAATATGTTGGCATCAAACACACTGATAACCTACCACAACATGAGTGCCTCTTCAATTCCAAGGGAGTATAAAAGAAGGCAAGGTTGGTCTTCTAGTAGGCTATTATCTGATTTTTAATAAAAGCAGAAGTCGACAATATAATTCTCCCCTATGAAGCACGGACACGGACACGACATGACACCGACACACCAACATGTTATTTTATAAAAATTAAGGATACAACACGTTGGGGATACGTAAATAAAAATTATAATTTATAATTTTTTTCATTAATAAATACTTTATTTTATACTTAATTTGTGAGTTTTTACCTTTATTTGTGATGGAAAAAAATTAAATCCTTACTCCATCAAAGATCAGTTGTATTTACTGCCTTCGTTTGTGTCACTTATGTATTCATCTCATCTTTTTCAAGTTTTGATTTTATATCCTATGAAAATTTGGTGGAAAAAAGTATCACCTATCACGAAAGAAGAAGCCTCTTTAGACTAATATTCCTAGAGAGTAGAGACTATTTACAAAAATAAAAGAGACAGACCTGCTTTAAATTTTTAAAAATATAAAACAGTCACATTTTTTAAAATTTACAAAATGACTTATAATTTTTAAAAAATTATAAAATTACTAAAAGTGTTCAAAATACGACCAAAACGTGTTGGGATGTATCGAGAGTGTTCGAAATGTGCCGGACAAAAAATAAATAAATTAACATGCGTCGAAATGTGTCCGGAATGTGTTAGTATCTAATACAAGTCAGGCACTGACACTTTGAGCCTGAATAAGTGTCCATGCTAGTTAGGTTCTCTCCACCCTATAACGCTCCATTATCTAAAGAAAAGATCAAAGAGGATGTACAAACCAATCTTGATTGTCTTATTCCAGCAGTTGAGCAGTGAAACAGGGAAATCAGTATCACCTATGTATGAGAAATGCATAGAAGGGAAGGACTCATATGAGCACTATACAACTTGAGTATAAAATTCAGCACTAGCAAACAAAAAACACCATAGTTAACAAACAACAATATTTGATCGACTTGTTCTACTATAGTTTTGAAATCCCCCCCCCTCTCTCGTACTTTCCCTTTCATCTTTCTTCCATTTTTAGATGAGTAACCGCAGCGACAATACTTGCCCAGTTCAAGGAGGCGTATAAAAAATTTTTCCCTAGCTT
Organism: Nepenthes mirabilis; assembly: GCA_025585075.1. Taxonomy (NCBI): domain Eukaryota; kingdom Viridiplantae; phylum Streptophyta; class Magnoliopsida; order Caryophyllales; family Nepenthaceae; genus Nepenthes; species Nepenthes mirabilis. The sequence goes on from JAODPA010071602.1 coordinate 9,194, forward strand.
CCTATATTGGCCTAGCTTCCTCTCTCTCTCTCTCTCTCTCTTTCTTACTTCCGCTTTCATCCCAGAGATTTTCTCCCATCTTTAGATGAGCAGTTGTAGCCACAATACCTGTACAGTTCTAGAAGGCAAACAAAAAATTTTGCTCTACCTCCCTATATTAGCCACTCATAGTTCTCCCTTTGCAAGGATGACCAAATCTTTCTTGATTTCAAGGGCAAGTAATACCCAAAAGAAGCTATTTCAAAGCAATTAATGCAAAGGAAAGGCGAACATTATAACAGCGTTTTTTTATCACTCTTACTTCCTCAGGTTAACATCTCAATAGCACTGTGAGAACAGTTAAACTACCTATCAAGGCGGAATGACGTGATCCTAAAGTTATTAACAGTGGATGGAAATATCGGTATTGGCATCATCATCGATCGAGGTTGTATCAAGAGTAATTTTTCATAACCACATCAAAATTGAAATAAATACTAAAATTAAACCTTATCTAATCATATTTTATATATTTCAAACAATTTAGATAATTTTTACTCATTGAATTAATATTTTAATATTAAATAACATGCTAAAAATATTAAAACGACAAAAATAAAATCAAATAAAAAGAATAAATTATCATTCACTACCAAATGATATGCATACTAGTAATTAATAGTTAAAAAAATAAGAATAAATAACATACTTGCAGTCTTGTATCTTTTGCATAGAATGGCCAAGTTAACGAATAAACTTATTTTCAAACCGCACAATTTGCAACTACTCTATAGACAATGAGATAATTTGTAATATTATTTGATATTCAATCAAGTTAATACTAGCAAAGTATCAATCAATAATCAATAAACAAAATATGATTTTATTAATAGAAGTTAAAGTTGCACAAATTACCTTAACATTACCACTATATCGATCTTCATGCTAGAGTATATCCAAGTGTTGGGTCCAGTACCAATGAGGCTCATGAGACACAAGCCCTAATCCAGAAGGAATCGGCCCAAGAGGGTGAGCCTGCCCATGAGTATGGGAATCCTACGTGGCGACCTGGCACGCCTGGCCAATCATCGTCACCTACGACTCTTTAATGCAGCAGCAATCGACGCAGGGGAAGCAAGCCAATGAGGAAAGAGCTAGCCCTGCCAGCCACGGCTAGCGCGGCTTTCTGCAGCATCACGACTAATCCCAGCGCGAGGAGCAAACCAGGCGTGGCCGACAGTGCCCACCGGTCTCCTTGCCGCCACAAGGCGACAACTGACATTTTCGTCCACCGCCAACGGCCGGCGGTTGGCAGATCCCTGCAATGGAGATTCTCACGGCCAAAGCTCTGCACCTTGGAGCCTATAAAGTCCCTTTTCTGCTACAGAAGAAGATTGGATCCTGGATAATCGGCTCGACACTACGTGAGTCAAGCTCCCAAACTCTCTTCCAGATCCTACTTTCTCAGCCTTCTCAGGCGACGAGAGTTAGCCACCCTCTACGATGCACCCAAGGAGTCAGGCCTCCCGTTACACGCTCATCATTCTCCCCCTCTAGCATTCACGCACTCTCTACGCATTCACAACACTTTTTAGCGCACCTCTAAGAGTGTGCCCCTTTCCGTTCTTTGCGGGAAGTCGCTGACTTGAGCGTCGGAGTGTCTTTGGTGGGAGAAATCCCGCCGAGACCCTGACCTCTTGTTTGTTATTTGTTTTGTACAGGTTCCAAATTCATAGAGACGGATACCAGACTCGCTCGAGATTCGCCCCTGATCAGGAATCCGGAGGCTCCCTAATCCGTACGACAACCCGAAACTCGGGACGCAACATTGGCGCCGTCTGTGGGAACGCGACGAAAAGTCTAACGTCTCCCTCCAGCGTTCAACCCCTCACACCGAAATGGTCAATACGAGAGCGCAAGCCAGCGCGCCAGCGAGGGACGCAACAGCTCACAGCAACGAGCCCTCCGAGGGTAGCCGTGCCAATGAGCAGTCTCCACCTGACACTCGTCAGCTAGCCGCCTAGATGGCCGACATGTGGCTAATGATTCAAGTCCTATGCAACCGAACGGGGACGCAAAAGATGGGGGCTGCTCCCTAAGCGTCCCAGGCGTCGTCCTCCCCTCGAGGAGGATGACGCACAAGAGCCCCCAAGGGTAGACCAGATCAGCCTAATGACGCTGAGGACTAGGTAGCCTCAGGTAGCAGGGCCCAAACTGCAGTTGGAAGTCGTCCCAACTGAGATGACCAGGAGGAGAGCTCAAAGCGGCGCAACTGCCGAAACTCTCACGGCGAGAGAAAGCAGACAGCCGCAAGTTCGTGCAGCGCGCAACCTCCCCGAGCGGGAAGTCACCATGACCAGCATGCTTAGCAGGCCCTGCGGAGTCACACAAAGCTCTGCGACGTCATCAACGCGCAGAGAAGCGAGTCCGACCCGCCAATGGAAGAGAAAGTGAAGGTGATGTGAGATCACTTGTTCAAGGAAAAGTCCGACCGGTCCTCCGCGGACCTGCAACGGTCACCCTTCGCAATGGACATCCGGACCCAGCCGCTCCCCCGCAAGTTCAAGATGCCAACCCTGGAAAGGTACAACGGGAACAAGGATCCAATAGACCACCACAACAGCTTCTGCACCCACCTGTCCCTCCAGGGAGCAAGCGAGGCTGTGATGTGCAAATGCTTCCCCATCACTCTCAAAGGGGACGCACTGCTTTGGTTCCACGGCCTCCAACCAAACTCAATCTGCTCCTTCGACGAGCTCGCCGACTACTTCTTGAACTAGTTCGCCTCCAACCGCAGGGAGGAGAAGCAACCTTGGCACCTAGTTCGCCTCCGCCAGAGAATGAACGAAAGCTTGAAGCGGTTTCTCAATCGCTTTATCGCTGAAGCACGTCGGATCCCCAGAGCAATACGCCATGAATGTGCAGCAAGTCTTGGCCACGCCAAGTGTGGACAGTCCGGTTCATGAGGTACTGCAGGTCAATTTGGGCGACAACTGGATGATCCCATACCGCAGGTACCTGACGGATGGGACGTTACCGGTGGATGTAGGCGAAGCCAAACGGATCAAAAAAATAGCAAGTTGGTACGCGATCATCAATGGCAAGCTATATCGGCGGGGATACTCAACTCCCTACTTGAAGTGCCTTACTCCTGAGGAAGCCGAATATGCACTGTGCGAGGTTTACCTCGGCGTTTGCGGCTCATACGTAGGAGGAAAGAATCTCGAATTCAAAATCATGCGGCAAGGCCTCTTTTGGGCCACGATGAAGCGCGACGTCCTAAAATTTATAGAAATGTGAGAGCTGCTATGTTCACGGACCCATGGCGCACCTACCTCATGTGGAGCTACATAGTCTCCAGTCCCCATGGCCATTCGCGCAATGGGGGCTTGATCTCCTCGGACCTATGCCCTTGGCCTCCGGACAAAGAAAGCTCCTCATAGTCAGCATCGACTATTTCACCCTATATGTGGAAGCAGTCTCCCTGGCACGAATCATTGAGTAAAACGCTACAGAGTTCGTCCATCAGAGCATTGTTTGCCGTTTTGGGGTCCACGAGGTCATAGTAACTGACAACGGGTTGGTCCACACGAGGTCATAGTAACTGACAACCGGCAAGCGGTTCACCAAGTACTGCGCAAACCTGCACATCAGGCTGGTCCACACGTCGGTAGCGTATCCTCAAGCAAACGAGCAAGTCGAAGTCACAAATCGCATGATACTGCACAAACTGAAGACCAGGCTAGAGGACGCAGGGGTGTCTAGGATCGTCGAGTTGCCCTCAGTACTATGGTCCTATCCCACGACCCTGCGAGGGTCGATGCGTGAGACGTCCTTTAGTCTCTACAACAGAGTTGAAATAGTCATCCCCATGAAAGTGGGATTACCCATCCTACGGGTTGAGAGCTTCGATCCGGCCACCAACTCCTAAAAACTCAGGGAATGCCTGGACAAGCTTCCCGAAGTTCATGACACTACCCGCTTAAGAACAGCAGCCTACCACCAGCGCATAACGTGGTATTACAACAAGCGGGTCAAAGCATGCTCGCTTGAGGTTGGAAACCTGGTCCTCCGTAGTATAGAGGCAACAAGAAAGGCCACTAGGAGGAGTAAGTTCTCCCCAGGCTAGGAGGGGCCTTTCCTAGTTTCGGCGATCCTTCGGAAGGAGGCATACAAGCTACGCCCCCAGGACGATAAACTAGTCCCTCGGACCTAGAATACCGCCAACCTGAAAAGATACTACAAGTAGATCTCCTGCTAGCCCAGGTAAGGCACACACACACCCACGTCATGATGAATGCTTGTACCTATTATGTGTTTCCATTTAATAAAGTTGGCTGTTTTTGTTATTCTGCCTGATTGTTTATATGAGTGTTTGCATGTATGACATCCCAAAAACAAAACGATTTAAACTGCCCCTAAATCGGGTGGATCCTCATCCGTTCGTAAACTAAACCTTGGCTCCGCGCCAAGTGGCCCACAAGCGGCCGTGTCCGAGCCTCAACCTTGCGTCGAGTGGCCCTAAAGCGGCCACGTCCGAACTCTGACTACACGTCGAAAGGGCCCCAAGCGGCCCCCTAATTTGGCTTCAAGACACACGACCCGAAAGCAGTCAAACTCAAACCGCAGCCCCATGCTGAAAGGCCCAAGCAACCCCCCAAAAAAAAGGGGAGCAACCTTAGTTCGGCACCAAGAGACCCAGGTGGTCAAGACATTAGGCCCGGGGGCTTCTAAAGTCCCCACCACGCGGCCACAGAAACTTTAGGGGGCAAGAATGACAGGTGTGTGACGACCTTCTCCCAAAGAAGAGAGCACCCTTAGTCTGCGATAGTCGTGGTCAAGGACCGCGCACACGAAAGTGACGACGTCTTGAGTGGGGCCGAGCAATTGAGACTGGTATCGTGTGCAAAAAGGCCTAAGACCTGGGGTCTGACTGCTGTGGCCTAAAAACCCGGCTGGCCCTTAGCGTGACTCCGCGGCTTAAGCAACAACGTCTACTCTACCGAATTGAGCTTCCCACTAAACGCGCAAGATGCAATGATATCCTCTGATGAAGGACAAGTACAGTGCAAGAAGGCACCGGATCGGAGCCTTGACTACAATAGCTTCACAGCTTAGCCACCATAAACGTAAATAGCTGCCCAAAGGGCCATATTACACTCTCGAAAGCATGAAAAGCAAAGAAAGTTGCTGCTTCTCACGTATCAGGAACGAGCGATGTTACAAGATGGCACTGCCTCAAATTACAAAATGGAGGAACCTTACATAAGCGGAGTTAACCCTACAGACCCGACGGTCTGGCCTCTTCCAGGAAGTCACGCAAATCGGAGATGTCCGCGGCACCGGCGTTCCCTAGATATAAAATGCCCACGGAAGTGTCTGGAAGCGCAATGGAGATGATTTGGCGGCACAAACAATACCATCTCAGAATTTGGCGTCGAGCGCAAGGTGCATCTCTTCCGGAGTGAGCCACAGCCTGAGGTCGGTAGTGAGACGGGATATATCATCCACCATGGAGGCGATCCCTCCCCTCAACCGCCCATTCTCCTCCCTCAGCTGCCTAGTCTCCTCCGTAAGCCGTTCACCTTCCTCCGCCAGCCGCCTGTTCTCCTCCCTCAGCTGCTCGCTCTCTCACCTCAGCTGCTCATCCTCCGCCTTTAGATGCCCATTCTCCTCCCTGAGGGCGGCGGTCTCAATTCCTGCACGCCGAGCTGTCTCCTGATGGGACTCTTCCTTGACCTGACAAACGTAGTCAAGCAGTTGGTCATACATCGCAACAAAGAAGTGTGACCCCTCAAAGACCTACGAAAACCAACAGATGGTCAGCAAATTCGGGAATTATAGCAAGTGGGGCAGCACACAGACAAGGTCACCATACCTGCACGGGGGACGTGGGCATGCTACTAGGACCGCGTCCCGCTTACGACGCGCCTGGGGGCTCCAACGGCCGAGCAGCAACCTCTGTAGAACAATGAACACCGGGCATCTCCGACTGCAAAGGGAGGCTTGGGGGCTCCAACTCCCGAGTCACCTACACGGCGGACGCCTCAGGAACCAAGCTGGCGTTGGACGAACTAACGATCCGCTTGGCTGCAACCTCAACCTCTACGGCAGCTCCTTCCTAAACACACTCCTCCTGGGACGCCCTGGCGGGTGATCCCGTGGACTCCGGGGCTAGGGCTGTACCAGACATGGTCTCCAAGGCTCCAACTTCTCCAACCCCCAAAGGCACCGGAGCGACAATGTTCCCGATCGGCGCGCATGCATCAGCCACCTAATGCAACTTCATGCCAACAATGGGGCTTATGGGGGACTCTCCGCCGGAACAAAGTCTCGCCATGGGGATCCTGTACTCAGCCAGCATGGGGGCAGGAATTGCCAAACGATCAGCCACCTCATCCTGCGACTCGGAGTCGGACACAAGCAGCGGATCGATGCCAATGGCGCACGCAGGAGCTCCTGCAACCTGCCTCTGTGATCTCCGGGTAGAGGTGCCGCCAACTTCTCGTAGTCTCTTCAGTGGAGCCTCTACCTCCTCTTCTGATGAGGTCTCCAGCAATGAGGCACTTTTCCCCAGGAGTTCCCTTGATGTCCCGGGAAGTGCAAGGGCGTCGGACTTCTTCTCCGAGCCAGCAATTGCCCATCCAGATTCAGAGCCCCACCTGATGGCCTCGAAGGCAGTCGAGGTCAGATAGTGACCCTAATTGAAGAACGTCTCCATCTCAAAGCGGATCGCTGCTATAAGCTCCGCCGAGTCGCTCTTTTCAGTGGTCACTCTCTCGCAAAAATGCCCAGGGATTGGACCCTATTTGTTGGAGAGCTCCGAATCCCCCGGCTCCTGTAGGAAGAAGAATCGATTCTTCCAATTCTTCACTGAGTTAGGGTTGGTCCCCCAGAAGTGAAATCCAGTCCGGGGGGACATCAAAATCTAATCCTCCGACTTAGAAAAGCGAAAGATTGCCTTCGCATCAAACGAACAGGATTTGGATCAAGCCTCGCCATAGGAACCTGCAACGTGTCGACGAGTGCATACAATTCCCACGGCATGAGGTAGCAAAGCCCACCCTTCAAGTGGTGCTCATAAACGGAAATGAAGCCCTCTGGGGGGGTGTTGACCCTACCAGTGGGACCAGGGGCACAATAAGCCCAGTCGCTGGGAATCCTATAGTCTATCACCAGGGCTGCAATGGAGCTCGCTGTCAGAGTGAACCCAATGTTAACCCGTGCGAGGAACCCAGGAAGAAGAAGGAGAAATCCTCTTTTTCGCCATCTTTCTCTCTTCATTTTTGAAACACAAAGGAGACCCTTAGAACGCAGAAGCGCGAAGGGTAAAAAAACCTCGTCAAAACGTCATTTAAGTAGGCAGCAGAGTGCCATTGCGCGGGAAATCTCAAACGACGCCTTCGCCCAATGACCGGGCCATGCGCCCGCTCAGTAGGAGTGTCGCGAATCCCAAGCGACGGCTAATCATGACCTTTGCCAATCTTCGATCAATGTCACCTCAGCCACCTACCAAAATCATGGTTGTCATACCTGCATTTAATGCGGGGACCCAGGCCTTTAGCGACGACGGCAGCAAGGCTTTCAAGGGAAGCGCACGCGATCTCCAAGTCCTTGACCGCGCGGGCAGATCCGTGGAGCGCGGGGTCCACTTACCTGGGCCAGTGACACTATAAGGAAGCAGGCGCCCCTACCCTCTCGAAACCAGGGGAGCTCTCAAAAACCGCGTTAGTCCTGCGACGGAGGCTTCCGAACGGCAGCCTTCGGGGGTCACTACGTTTGGTACCGCTCCACTGTGGATCCCTAAGGCGGAAAGGTCCCTCATGGATTCGCCAAAGGATGATCCGGACTCAGAAGAAGAGGAAGACGATCCCTCCATTGAAGTTGCTTCACAAGAAGAAAGCAAAGAATTCGGGCGCAACAAAGGCTCTGAACTCACGAAGCGACAAGAGAAAAAATGCAGAGGGTTTGGAGGGAACTCTGGCCGTTAAATAAGCAAAGTTCCCCATTGAAAAGGCATCGTTCTAAAGACGAAGCGTGCCGGGAGCAAACCAACAGGCTCCCTCCACGTGGCAGATCCTTGAAGCAATGCGCCTTTCCAAAGAAAATTATTATAGCGCACCGTGATCCACACCAAATCGCTTCACCAAGACTCCGATGCGCCCAAGCACCAGGGCCACCCATGCTGGCCCTGCCCTAACAATCGGCCACGGCCGGCGGCCACGGCAGAGCCAGCATCGACGGTGGAGGCCTCGACAGGGACGCAGAAAGCCTACGGTCCCCCAACGGAGACTCCACCCGTTGCCTCCCCTCCACATAGTATGAGTGGAAATCTCGGTAGCGTAGGGATCGTGAGTGATGCGCTGCACCGGAGGTGAAACCCCCCGAGATAGCTCCGTTGCGATCCCACTGCACACTAGGGGACGTCGCTCCATGGGGGGAGGCATGCGGCAGCAGCAGAGTGGTTGAGCCACCCTAATTAGCTTGAAGAACCGCCTACGGCAAAGGCGTAAGGACAATCTATGTCAAGAGCTCCCGGTCTGCAGCAAGTCCATCCAATTCCTTCGCGAATTCCCGCAGGAAGGGGGGTAAGCCAAGGCCCTCGCATCGTTTTTCCAAAACCGGCCAAGGGATGAGCTGCACCGACTAAAGGGCCCTCCTATTTATAGGCAAGTTGGCACCCTTCCCGCGCTAAATAGGGGCACTCGATTCAATGGACATCTTTCACAAAACAGGAAAGCCCTCAGCCCCAACGCGACCTCAGGCGTGCGAATCCTTCTATTCCGAGCACAGAATCCCTGCAACTCCTGAAAAGCCTGCTTGACCACCTGGGGAAGACGCAAAGCCAAAGGATGACAATGGCTAGCCCATCTCAAGGAAGGTCGAACCATGACGAACTGGACCCGTGGAAGGCATGCTAGGCCTCGACCATCAGTCGGCCCAGGCATGGGAGGCTAGTATTGGGTCCAATACCAGTGAAGCCCATGAGACACAAGGCCCAATCCAGAAGGAATCAGCCCAAGTGGGTGAGCCTGCCCACGAGTATGGGAATCCTACGTGGCGACCCGGCACGCCTGGCCAACCACCGTCACCTGCGACTTTTTAATGCAGCAACAGCCAACGCAGGAAAAGCGAGCCAATGAGGGAAGCACTAGCCCTGCTAGCCACGGCTAGCGCCGCGTTCTGCAGCGTCCCGGCCAATCCAAGCGCGAGGAGCAGACCAGGCGTGGCCGATAGCACCCGCCTGTCTCCTTGCTGGCACAAGGCGACAACTAACATTTTCGTCCACCGCCAACGGTTGGCAGATCCCTACAACGGAGATTCTCACGCCCAAAGCTCTACACCTTGGAGCCTATAAAATCCCTTTCCTTCTACAGGAGAGCATTGGATCCCGGATAATCGGCTCGACACTACGCGAGTCAAGCTCCCAAACTCTCTTCCATATCCTACTTTCTCAGCCTTCTCAGGCGACGAGAGTTAGCCACACCCTCTACGGTGCACCCAGGGAGCCAAGCCTCCCGTTACATGCTCATCATTCTCCCCCTCTAGCATTCACGCACTCTCGACGTGTTCACAGCACTCTTCAGCGCACCTCTAAGAGTGCGCCCCTTTTCGTTCATTGTGGAAAGTTACCGGCTTGAGCGTTGGAATGTCTTCGGTAAAAGAAATCCCGTCAGGACCCTGACCTCTTGTTTGTTATTTGTGTTGTGCAGGTTCCAGGTTTATAGAGATGGAGACCAGACCCGTTCGAAATTTATCCTTGATCAGGAATTCGGAGGCTCCCTAATCTGTACGAAAACCCAAAACCCGGGACGCAACACCAATATTTTTATTACTTCAGTCATTGAACGATGGATTTGGATAGTATCCTTCTAGAAATTGGCATTAGTCAACAAATAAATATCCATACATACTACAAAACACATCATTGGTGTTGTTTCCTGACTGTTCTTGGCTGGATTGTTGTTGTGATAAAAAATAAGGTGGCGTTTGTAGAGTTCCATAAAAATCTGATTGTCCTGGGTGGTGGTATCCATATGTGTAATAGGGAGGAGGATGCCTGTATCCATAAATCGAAAAATCTTGGGATTGGGCGTGAGAATACTTTTAGGTATTTGAACTGCCATTGGCACTAGGAGATTCAGAAATCTCAAATTGTTTGGTTGACTCAGAAGAATGCGAGTCTAGTCTTTGTAATTACAAATCTTAATCCTGTATACTGTAACAATTTAATAAGAGGTAAGAGGTGTATGGGACTCACTCACTAATATATCCTCCGACATTCAAATCAATAATCTTTTTGAGAAAAAATAGAAAGATGTGAAAGACAAGGAATGGGAATGAATTTGAGATGGAGGGCTATGCTCTGATATTTTGTTGATACCCATCAATAATTGATTGCCTAAATATGTATTGTAATTTGATGTCCTCCACTTCTAACTGGGCGTCTATATTATAGCCTGAGTGCCAATCAATTTGTTTGTTCGAAGTTGGTGCTGCTATTCTCTAAAGCATTATGTTGCTTCTATTTTCAAAAGTTGTTTTGGTTATATAACTATTACTCACACTGATTTGATAATCATCTGCAAGTTAAGGCTTTGCACCCATTCGTCCTTTGCAATCTGATTCAATGCATTTAATCATCCATCGGTTACATATAACCGTTCATCAGGATTAGACGCTTCATTTATTATTTCACCCAGTCATTAATCATCTCAGTTTTTCATATTCCTAATCACCCAATAACTCGGCCACTCGGTTAAACCTTCGACAAGGTTGACTCCTGAGTCAGTTTCATGCCAAGATGATTGGATTCAAGTCAGGTTAGATCACCTTTATTTGGACCGTATCCAACACTAGTCCCTCATGCTTAAATGTTGAATTCAAGCTTCGGACATGTTGAAATGGAAGGCCAGTTGACACGTCTTCCAACTATGCATGCCTATTCAAATAATTGTGTATGCCAAATTTGTATACTCTCTGCAAATAACCAATCTCATCAGTCAGGATTTAATTCTTTCCCCCTTTTGACTGAGATTCTTTGCTTTAACTAAAATTGTTTTCCTTCGTTACTTTGCTCTGCTTTGATATAAATGGAAGAGTTTTCTTTACATTCTCAGCCAAAAAAACATCACTTTCCATGCTTCCGAGCTTTGCAATTTTTTCATCCAATGGAGTTCATATTTGACGAAACTAGAAGAAGAATTCTTTCGAATTTCACTATTGTCTTCCGAAGGCAATTTTGAAGTTCGTCTTAGTTACCTTCTTTTATCGGGAAAGCCATTTTGGTTTCCCTCTTTTATGTTGCATCCAAAACCGAAGTGAACCGGGTTTTATGCCTTTCGCTTATATCTCCTCATTCTTTTGTAACGCCACATGGTGGAAGAGATGGTGCTGGATGGACATTTCATAGGATAGAGCAGGAACATACTGAACTTTAGACGCAAAATAAGCGGCTCTGTTTTCACTCCATGTGGCTGATTTTTCTTTATTTTTAGCCTCACAAGATCATGCACATGGATACATCAATGAGAAGAAATCTTTTTTTCCTTTCACATTCAAGCCGCCGTTCTATAATTTATTTCTTTCTTTTTGACTTGAATTTTTCCTATTGAGGGTTGCAAGTCAGAGAAAGCTTTGATTAATAAAGCTATCTGAATGAAAATTTTTCTTTTACTGACTATTCTCACTATTTCAATGTTCAATAGCTCATGACTTGAAGAAAGACATCCTGTCTACTGCTTAGGACTGCTGCATGACTTTTATCAATTTGGCCATCTAACAGTTCGGATTTATTGATAACTCGGTTACCAAGCAATATTTAGTCTAGATAAATCTAAGCCTTTAGTTTGGTAACTCAAAAGTAACTGAATCGGCATTTTTTGAATGAGATAAATTGAACCATTGGCTGTCATTTTAATAATTTAAAATTAGTGACGTCAACATCATTATTACTGTGGCAGTGGAAAAGACGTTTCACATTGCCTAAGCATTCTACCAGGTGTCTTTAGCTCTCAAAACACAGTTTTTGGGGCAAAACTTGTGCACAGTGACGCGTTACTTCAGCTAAACTCAATGTTTTAACTTTTGCGCTTTCAATTCTGCATTATCTTTTGAACTTTTGCGTTTTTACCCTAAATTACATTCAGTGTTTTTTTGCCAACCAAATCTTGTGATTTGCTGATCTTGGAACACAGTGGCTCCACAAAGTTCCTCTAAAGGAGTAGCAAACATTGCCTCATGTCTTACAGTCAATCTAGTGTGAGAGATATATGAAGGTATCATATTTTTGTCACTATTTCTTTTCAAGTTTCCTCGCCATCTGTGAGGGCCAGCTCTCCAAGTCATTGCTTCATCGCTATTTATGAGGTCCATTTAAAAGATGGCCTTGAAAGCCCATTGGCTAGAAAGTTTGTTGAAAAAATGGGGGCGTTGGAAATCCAATCGCCCATATTTATCCCAACGTCATTAAATGCATTATATCTTTATGCATCTTTTTTTGCAGCCAGAAACTTAAGTTAGATGCTCAAACGGTCAAGGTAGTATCTAGGTTCAATCAAGAAAGTAATTACATTTCTTTAACTCCTTGGAAGGGGTTCTAAATACGTCAAGGGAACCCAAATCAGTTAAAGGTTGGAAAAACTGATTTATTTTTATGGAGGATCCCTCGGAATGGGCTCTTTCCAACAATTGGAAAGATGTCAACTCTACATTTTCTAGTCTGATTCTAGATGATGAGAGACATATGTCTAAGCCCCTGACTAGACTCAAAAAAAAAAGTGACCGAGCTGTGCAGAATTGGGAATTTTTTGACCTAAAAAGCCTTGGACAGTGTCGGATGGCACCGCTGTCTGAAGAGAAAAAATAGAGAACTTTTTATTGAGACTCCACCACATGTAGTTGCTGGACAAGCTGACACTCTAGCTACTGGCTCCTCAGACTTGTCTTCAAACAACAAGTTAAATAAAGCTATTGATGAAGCCTGTGATGAAATGATCAAGAAGAATGCTGAAGAGTTATCAGGGATTGAAATCCCAGTTTTTGTTCCCTTTGACACTTCAGTTTTTGAGGAAGTGCCAGCATTTAGTCACAGAGAGGAGTTTTCCATAGCTGCCTCTTTGAAGACGCACAATTTTGAGCCCCAAGTTTTGTATGTTGAAGAGGCACTTAATGCTCCAATTATTGTCGGGTATGGGCTCCAAATTTTTCACAGTTCTCCTTTATCATATAAGTCTGCTCCGACATCCCCAACTTCTCCAGTTAATATTTCTGTAGATAACAATGGAGCAGTAGAAGTGTTTGGACGTTCTTTTTCACCATCAGTGGCTCCAGAGGATTCAAGGATTTTTTCTGGTGCCCCTGGTTTTGTGACCCCTTTAAATGGCCAATCTCTACATCTTTTATGTTGGAGTACTTTACCAATTTCAAGCCCGAGGCCCAAAAGATTATTGCCAGGCCTTGCTTCCCATAAGGATCTCCCTTCTCAGGAGGTATCATATGTTGAATTTATTTCGAGTTACTTTTCTGTTATTGTAACTTCTAACTGTGAGTTTGATCATCTTACAATTCCAGGATTTGGTTCATCTGATCAGGGAGAGGTTGTACAAATAAGATGCTGAAATTGCTCACCTATCCCGGTCATACGTTAATTCTACCGTGCTTTGGGATCTAGCATTCAAAGCTGTTTCTGCTGAGGCTGAGGCCAAGTTCTTCCGTGACCAAGTTGCTTAATTGAAGAATGAGCTGTCTAAGTGGATGACAATGTCTCATGATCTTGCAGATGAAAATACCATAGATGGAGACCAATTAATTCCCTTAAGGACAACCTTCAAGAAACTAAGCATCGATTGGCCTTAGCTGTGAGCTTAATTGAAAATCTTCGAAGTGAATGCACTAGACATGAGGAGTCAAGGAGAAATTTCTGTCCTAAATAAATGGTACAAATTTTGGATTCTCAGTTCTAGGATGGTATCACTTTCTATAGGCGGATCATCTCCTTAATGGCTCCTAATTTTCTGATTGGCTATCTTGACTCAAGAAATCCTAAAGTCTTCCGGAATTCTAACGTCAAGGATTTCTCAGAACCAAGTAAGACTCTGCCCTTTGGATCTACCGCGAGACTTTAGCCTTAAAAAAAATGAGTCACTGGTGTCACTAGTGCTCCTGATGGCATCAGCTCTAGGTGATCCTTGTACTAAACCAATGTATCCATTTGTATATATGTATTCATATTTTCATACATACTTGAACACCTAGTCCACCAGCTAATCTTAGGATTATTATCGCTAATGATTCTTTTATTAAATAATGCCTGCGTTAAACGAAGTTTCCATTTGCTAGCAAGGCAATTTTACCGTTATCATCAAGCTTAATCGGACTCTAGTGCTTCAACCATGTTTGATTAATGGCACTTATCCTGTGAAAGGGCGTTATAGCACTCATGCATGAAAGCCCCCTAAGGTTTTTATGGGTCAAATGATTGTATTTTAGTCTTCTTCATTTAACATTATTTGACCTATGATGTGACCTCTCAAAAGAGAATCAGATGCTCGGCCCTCAAGCCCTCAAATCTTTGATTTGTTGGTTGTGACCATGCTTGGGGCTGTATGGTTTTATTAACCTACACTGTAACCGCTTTATTAAACTGATTGTGTTAACAGGCAGGGTGTGAAAATCAACTACTTGATTTAAGGTCAGTCGTGGTCAAGATTTCATACACACAACTTACAAACGAACAGTAAATGCAAAAATTAAACTTTTATAAATGTAAAAATTAAATTTTATTAATAATATAAAACGCAGCATATAAGCGTTCCCAAACGGGGAATAGAACATACCTCTTAAATCCTAATTTATACTACCATTGATAATATTTTTTTAAAGTGAGGGGCATTCCACATCCGTTAGACTAGTATGTCTTTTCGAATACACAATTTATATGTACCGTTACAGGGGATGGCCGATACTAGGAATAGTCCTTGCCAATTAGGGCATAACTCATTCCTGTTGGTTATCTTACTTGTGGCCATGATGTTCCTCAAAACCAAGCCGCTCACATCGAATTTTCGTACCTTCACTCTTTTATTGCAGTGTCGGGCAATTCTTTATTGATATGCGACTGATTGGATGCGTGCTATGTCCTTAACTTCTTCCAGCAAGTCTAAATTCTCTCTGAAGAGCTGAGATTTTTTACTAAGAGCAAGCTTTCAACTCGATAACTAGGCAATCCAATCTCCATTGGAATCACCACTTCTATTTTGTAGCATAGGCAGAAGGTGTCTCGCCAGTCAGTTCTCTCGAGGTTGTCCAATAAGCCTATAATACAAAAGAGAATTCCTCTACCTAAGAGTCCCTAGCGTCTTCTAACTTTGTTTTCATCCCGTTTAATATCGTCCAATAAGTTATCTCGACTTGCTAGTTTGTTTGGTTTGGGTATAAGAGACTAAGGTGTACACTAATCTGATACCCAAATTGGTACAATATTTTGTGAACCTCATCCCTATAATTGGATACCATTGCCGATAATTATGGCATCTGATATTTCAAATCTACAAATGATATTTCGGCATACAAATTTTATTGTATTCTGCTTAGTCATTTTAGCAAGTGGAAGTACTTTTACACATTTCAAGAAGTAATCAGTCGCAATAATGATGAATTTCCTTTCCCGGTAGCAATCAGGAATGGACCCAATATGTCTAGCCCCCATCGCGCAAAAGCCAGAAAACGCCCAGCCTATATAAGATCCTTTTTAATGGTTGATCGGTCAAGAACTATAATCTTGTGTGCTAAAAAATATGGCTGGAGTTTTCTTGCAGTGAAGATTAGGGCTAATGCCCCTCTCTCTGCTTAAGAATACCAAATCTCTGTATCAGATATGATCTTGCTCACATAATATACTGATTGCTGTATACCGGCCTCTTCCCTGATAAAAACAGAGCTCAATGTTATTTTGGAGATAGCCAAATAGAGATACAGTTATTCGCCTTCTTCTCAACAGTTTAACAAGGGCAGACTTGCAAAATATTCTTTTAACTCTTGGAATACTCGTTGACATTTGTTAGTCCAACGGAATCCATTAATCTTTGCCCCTCTTAAAGTTTTAAACAAAGGTAAGTATTTCTCAATGGACTCCGCTAGGAACCTGGACAAGGTAGCAAGCATCTTGATTTGTAATGATTGAAATTTTATAAATGCAATTATTCAAAAATTATACCATGAGTCCGAAAATTTAAGATTTAGCCCAAAATGCCACAGTAGAATAGAATTTAATCGATAAACACAATTTCATAACCGATTTGATTTCAGTAGATCAAATTAGTAATGTGGTCGATACGAGAGCAGCCCGGAACCTGCCGTATAATAGAATTAGAAAGAAAATAAAATTTATACACCTAGAAAAACGAAGGAAAAATTTAGAGAAATAAAGAACCAACCAAACACTTAACTAATTTTTCCACCATAATTACTTTACACTTAGATAAAATTAGGAAAATAAAAAAAAGGAAAATTAGGCAATGAAGGACACGGCACACATGGCATATTTTAACACCTAGTCAAATTTCAAAAAAGATGGAAAATGAAGAAGGAAAGAAGAAGGAAGAAGCAAAATAGGACATGGAACCCTTTTTCCACCAAACTTTTCCAATTTTGTTTAACAATTAAATTAACTAATTAAAAGCTAAAATTTGGCATGAAAAGAGGAGAAACACACGGCATCATAAGGGCCTTAGCACCCATTAAAAATAGCTTCAATTAAATTAAAGAAGGTGGCAAAATAGGAAGCTCCCAAATCAACAAGGAGAAGCTAATTCAGCTTTAGGAATGCCATGTGATTGCCAGCAATTTGGGGCATGTGATAGCTCCAAATTAATTTGGGGATGACTAAACATGCTAGGTAGAGAAATTTCCAACATCATCAACGAGAAATGGTACATAAACTCCATCAAACCCAGCAGACTCACTTCATTGTATAAAACCGGTGAGTTAATGTGACCAACAGGCTTCCCAATTATGTCAAATACTTTGATATATGGTCCTATCTGTCTGAGATTGTACAGTTGCAGCAAATCTTTGATTGTTGGCTACCCAGGGACTGAGACTTTTCCAGGTTCAAGGGTAGCAAAAGTGAGGTATACACCAAGTTTGGGGGCAAGGATTATTGAAATCAAACCATTTTTGCCCATAATGAGTCCTATTACTAGAAGCTAAAAATTCTAATTTGAGTCATGCGTGCAATGAAATATCTACTTAAATGTTGAAAGAGAATTGACTTGAAAAAGAATGATGTTTCATGATCATAAGACTTTGAACAAAGGAACAAATCCATTACTGTGCTATCAAAAATAAATGAATATGCTTTCAAAAGGAACAATATCGTGGACAAGTTATGCATTGAAACAATTTATTCTGGCCTTTCACTGTTGGTAACTGAAGTAATTTTGCATGAGAACGGATCCTTTAGTTTGGGTATAGAAATTTTCTTTCCAACAACACCTTATCATGATTTTTAAGGCGAAGTTTGAGATTAAATGTCCAAAGTTGCAGAAGGAAGTCAAATAGATGCAACTTCAAATCAAGGCTATGCATCAACATAAGTGGCAGCTACTAACTTAAAAATTCAGATAAGACCCTGTCTAGATTTTCCTTCTTCATGCCTGTGTCCCTCATGAGTTGCTTCTTCAGGAAGGCTGCAACATAATACAAGTATTTGTAGATTTTCTTAAAATTTGGATCACTAAACACGCCTGAAAGATTAGTGTATGAGAGCAAATAATAAATAAGCTGAACATAAATTCTAAAGCTTGGGATAAGCATATTTAATCCTACCTTCCCGGATTAGGCAGTTTGGTATTTTTTGAGAATTATGATGATGATGTCTAGATCATTTTGTTGATTACAATAATGATGGTTGAATGACTAAAAAAAAAACACTCACTGAATTACAATTCTTGAAAACTTTTGGGGTGAAAATCTAATTGCTTTCACAAATAAGAAAACTATTAAATCTCCAATCAAAAGCTATGCTTCATTTCAACATCCCAAAAATCAGAAAAAGAGGACTAGAATGATTCAAAAGAAAGAAATGAATCAACAAGTTAAAATAGCCCTAAAACTATGAAAGATTAAAGATGAAATAACTATTTTAGTGCCCCTTTTATGAAAGAAAATAGACATACAAACAATGTGGCATCCAATGTACATAAGTTAAATCCCTTCTTGATGCTAAAGGCATTATTAATCACAATACCTATCAAATATTCTCTCCTCCTTGGTGATTTAATCTTCCTCACATCAATGGATCAAGGAGAGCCATCAAGTCATGTGCTATTCTTGTCTGAGCTGATTCCTTGCCTTGGATTTTTATCCAATGTCCTATAGAAAGCAAAAAGGGAAAAAAAAAACAATCTTGTCAAAATAATCTCACCATAGAAAAAAAAAAAAGAAAACAAAATAAATAAATAGTGTAAGAATTTAGTTCTTTGAAACTTACTATGAACCTGTTGGTATTAGCAACTTTCTTAAATATTTTACTAGGAACCAAGTTGTACATCCTTATACACAAGCAAGGGGTGTTTATTACTGATTTTGGAAATTGATTGTCGGAAAAATATATATTATAGTATCTTCCAAAAACACGTTTGAGGTGCTTTAAAAAATAAAACTCTAAACTGTTTCTCGTTAAGATCATCTGAAGAAGCAACTTCTAAAGAACCTTCAATCAACTTTCTAGAAATCTTTTCGGAGAAAAATTCATTTATAGTTTTTCTTTTCAAAAACCACACCAAACAAGCCTTAAGGGCATCAAAATGCGGAATATAAGATTTTAAAGAGAGAAAATAAAGCACAAGATAATAGTATACTATAGAAATAAAGCTAAAATATAACTCTTGATTTGCATACCTATGAAACTAGTTTTAGCATTACAGCTTCTACAGGTGCTATAATCATCATATTTTTAGCTTCACCACCTATTCACAACTTAAAAATATCACAACATATGAAGAAATATACCAAATACCAATATCCAACTGGGTAATATCAAATGAGTTGTGCATATTACAATCAACATGTAGAAAAAAAAAGGAAGCAGTTTAAAGATAGAACAGAAAATCAATCTCTTAGGTCATTCCCAAGGACTAAGAATCAAATCTACTAGCTATGACCTAAAAAGATTTTCAACACCTACAAAAAGGAAATTTATCAAATTCAAAAAAATGGAATCAAAACAAATGGCAATGCAAGAGAATAACTTCAACAACATCAAAACAATCTCCAATAGGCTTCCTCCGAGCATTTCAACAAAATTCAATCAACTGCAACACATTTCATAATACTCATATTACTTTTTTACTTCATTTTGCTAAAACTGTAGTAAACCAACTACAACATATTAAAAAACCAATTACAACATATTAAAAAACCAATTGTAGTTAAGGGAAAACAATTAAGTGTGGTTCTTTGATGGTATGTAGATCTACTAATCAACTGAATGTGAATCATTCACAAATATGAGGTCCCAAACGTAATTTGATGCATGATGTAGCCACTATTTTGCCAGTGGTGGTAGAAATGTAAGCAATAAAGAAGGAAACTATTCAACTTAAATTGATCCCACAAAAAAATGAAATAAATACAGTCAAGAACAAAGGATGGAGGGGAGAGAAATAGTTAATTAACCATATAATTTGAAAAGTTGTCCCCTTATAATTTTAGATATTGGATCTATTGTGTATATAAAAAGGCCCAAAATTCACAAGATAGCCTCAATTAGAAATAAACCAGAGAAAGACCATTATCTATCTTAAAAATAACAAGGCCAAGAATTTTTTATTCAAGTAAGGACACCATCAGCATCAATCATCAATATTGAAGAAAATCACTAATCGGGAACTAAATTGAATTGAATAAACATTAAAATTCATTGACATAATCATTAAACAAAAGGTTATCATCAAAACAGGATCTTCAAAATATAAGCAAGCATCCGACTATTTCTAGGTAGAATAACTACTTGATAAATCAACCCTGCCTATTTTCACAAATTGCAAATATCAATAACGACCAAAAGCTAAAGCTTAGAACAAAACATATATCTGTATATTTATACGTATATGTATATGATGTATGAATGTATGCGTGTATACTACATATATAGTAAATAAAAACGTGTACCGAGTAATGAAGAACATTCCAGAACAGGAGCCAACCTAGAAAGAGAAAATGGGTAGCAAAAAACGATCTCCAACCCAAGCACTGTGGAGCCTGTCTCTGCTTCCTCCTTTTAATGACATCAAACAATCGAGTTACTGTCAAAATTCAAGTGAATACAAGACAGTGGGACGGAGAGAGACAGAGAGTTTAAAACCGTGGCTTCTGAATTTGGACCATGTGTCTTAGATCGACCGATAATATAAACACCATTATCGAGAAAATGATAAATTAGAGTCCACTGGTCCGTTGGTTGTAAATCTTTGCTCTAATAGTCCGCCAATTAAGATACTTAGAACGGCGAAAACGATTAAGGGATAATATAAACTCCATTATCCAGAAAAATCGAATTAGACCAACCAAGATTTCAGAATTTATAGAAAAGAGTACAGTGAGTGGGTTTTGCTATAGGTCAATGCCCAGGGTGGAGCCAATCCACGAAGAGCATGCGTTTGATGCTCACGGCATAGACGAATAAATTGCGAAAGACGCAGCCGGAAGAAATGAATTAGTTCGGCGTCGAAGAGAGAATCTGAGGAACTGGAATCGACGCGGCGATTGGGGCTGGAACATCTCTGGATAAGTATACTTCAATAGGATTCCTCCATTCTTGCTAAACTTGTGGACGCTCGGCGTTGGTTTTAGAAAGAAATCAATTAGGGTTTTTTCGTGATTTTTCATTTCATCCTTCGGGTCTTACTTCCCAGAGTATAGAGAAAATATAAGACGGAAGTCAAGGGAGAGAGACTGTTGTGTTCAGTCTGATGTTGGAAGATTAATTCAAAAAATCGAAAACCTAAAACCTTACCACATGTCACATTGAAGACGACGCCCGTACCTCGCTACTCAGAGCAATTCTTTCATCGGCTACACTTGCTCTTTGTAGATTTTCATCGAAAATTGAAAATATAATCCCCTTGCTCTCTCTTTCTCGATGACTCTCCAATTTTTATGAACTTTTCGGGCATATCTCATGAGAGCAATAAACCCTAGGTGAATTCCAGGGGTTTTGCCTAAACCTATCGCCATTGCTGAGCCTCTTCGTCAGTTTTGAAGATAGACAGGAGGGGAAGATACTCCTATATATAATCGTATTAGCGTAGATGTTAAGCTACGATGTTAAGTCTATTATACCCTCAAAAAACGCGGTGTACGGCCGAGGGTGGGTGTGTTTGGCGGCATGCGAATTTCTAACGGCTATTTGGCTAAAAGATATTTGGTAATTTCAAATCCAATGCCAACCGAGGAAACTGTCAACTTTTTAGATTTTGTTCTAATTTTTTATTTTATTTTAAAATCAAATTCAAATCATAATATTTTAAAGCCAAATTAATCATATTACTCACACGGTGTGATATCAAAAAATTCTAAAATTGTAAAAAAAATAAACTA